>JANHAO010023968.1:0-11761 GCA_026873985.1 Saraca asoca
ATTTGTGTTCTCATATGTCCTAATTTCATTAAAAGCCATGGAAGCCCATTGACACTCTCTCAAATATCATCCAAATAGGGTTTACTACATAAATGATTAAACCATACACACAAAATAAGATACTAACCCTGACATTTTTTGGTGTGAGCTGGATCACTAGCTGAAGATCAAACATAGATAATTTGCAAGCAGATGTAGAATCACCGTAGAAACCCTAAGAGAAGTAATAGCAATAGCAGCCAAAGTAGTGGAAGAAGAAGAAGAAGAAGAATAGTGGAAGCAGATGCAAAGGCTGAAACACAAGCAGTTGATGCAGAATTGAGAGTCATATGTAGCACAATCAAAGAAGGAGTAGAGAGTTAAGTGGCATGCATGGGAGAGCAAGAAAAGGAATGAGCAGCTAATCGGGAAAGGGGAAAATAGGAAGGAAATAGTGAAATATTTTGTAAAAAAAAATAAGTAAATGTAATATTATAAAACTATTGTGAAAAAAGAATTTTGGCAATAGAATATGTGTTGCTTATGGATTAAAATTTGGCAACACTTAAAAAAGTGTTGCCTATTATATTTGAGGCAACGATTTTAAGAGAATGTTACCTAGAATTGGAAATGAAGGCAATAGTCTTTATTCCAGTATTAGGCAATGGTTTTTAAATGTTGTTGGATTTAGTGTTGCCTAAAGCTAAAAATGTTGTAGTACCATGGACGTAGGGATCCAAACAAAGGATTTTAACTGGACCACATTAGAAAACCTCTGTTGTTTACTCTATTCTCCTCTTCTTCCCTCTTTACTTTCTACATCCATCTCACGTTCATATAACTAGATTACAGTTTGAGGTTCATAGAATTATCTCTCGTTGACTGAGATTTGGGATCTCCGTACGAACTAAATTTCATCGTCAATATTTTGGCACCCCTGGTGGGACCTCATCTGCATCCTGGCTAATTTTCATTATGATGACTGGTCCAAATGAAGCCAATAAGCCAACATTCTTTCTGGTTTGATTTGTAGCTAACCATTGGAAGAAGCAAATCATTAGTTTTTATCCTACCCACAGGGACCACATGTAAGCTACTATTGCCCTAGTTTGATTGAACCTGGCCTTGCCTTCCTCAGAGAACAGTGCACGAGCCAGCAAACTACCAACCTCTTCAGCCAATCTCTCTCTGTTTTGTCAACAAATTGTTCAACACTGGACTGCTTTATTTGATGCTCAGATCAGCCATCTTCATCCGACCAACTATCATCACCCATATTCTCTAGCCATAGCTACAACTTAGGGAGGACTGATGATGGCAACATAAAGTCGAGCTTATAGTGCACAATGATTTGGTTTGAATATGCATTCCCATAGTCGTCAACTCAGAAGTCAGTTCACATGTAGTAGCCAAATTTGACAATAGCCTCACATACAGTGATCATATCTTGAGGTTGGGTTCAACGTTCAATAAACATTAGTCGTAATGCCAGGTTTGCATGCTTGTCATGCAACGAGGAAGCTCCAAAAGTGAGCTCGCACTCCAGCTAAGCTCAATGTCACCATGCATCAAAATGCTTCGACAAAAGACTTGCCCTCTACCCTTATGATGTAGTAATAATGAGCCCTCAGCCAAGAGCCCAGCCCTTTTAATTCATGCGATAACAAGCTTCTAATTGCGAGCTTGGTCTTTGCAGCCATGCAATGATGGCTCATTCCCCTAGTCGCACTTCATTTCCACGTTGGGCTCATCCATACAGCAGCACACGAGGCCATGCAACAGCTTGCAAGGTGATGAGCTCACATCTTGCTTTTGGGGGAAGTCCTCAAGATTTTGGCCATACAGTACATTTCAAATAACTTGCATGAACTTGTCACCACGACAGCCACGTTGCACCACCGATGAAATGTCGTCTGCCGATTTTTAGGTTGTTAACGAATGGCCTTAACTGGCCACCAGGCAAATGGCAAGGAATCTTGCCCAAGGGTCCTTGACAAACTCATACCCAGCCACAACTCATCTCAACGTCGAGCTCACAGCCATATAGTAGTCTGCATGATGACATAGCCAAGCGGCATCTTAGTCTTTATAATGGTAGCCCATAGCAACTCAGGTGGACTATGAGCTCACAGTAGCAACGAAATGAGGTTGGATTTTATGTAAGCCGGCGATAGCATGTAGTGTTGAACTCGTATGAGCAAGTTACCAACAATGATTCACACTCAGGTCAGGTAGTGACCAAACTCAATAAGTTCGCACAGGTAACCATCGACTATAGAATTTATCGACTTGCATGGACCACCAACTATGATGCTTAAGGAAAGCCACCTATAGAATACCCCTCCAGTCCTTCTTGGCCATTGAGCCTACTCAAAGGGCCAAGGTTATGTTCCAAAGAGCTGCTTCTGCTACCGTAATCAATAATTGCAACTGAGTAACAATATTTGAGACTAAGCTCTAAGGTAGCCAAAAGCCTCAACCACCAAATCTTCAGTGTCTTCATGCTCATGTCTTCATCCCCTGTAAGCTCAAGACAAACAAACAAAGAATGGTTACTGGTCTTTCAACTTGAAAGGAATGGGATGGAAGTCATGCTCAAAGCGATGAGTATTAATAGCATATATGATGATAGCTTAGAGAAGAATCCATATGCACATTTTCTTATACATTGTTATGTTAGGATACAGCTTTTCACATTAGAGCTTGAAATAACCAAGATGCCTTTGGCAACATGCACCGCTCCACGCCTTGAAGTCAACAATATGGTTTAAAACAGCAGCAAAACATCACGAGATGAAGGGCACCCTAAAAGACCTTTGGCTCGTGTCTACAGTCTCTGCAAACTCAATGCCAGACCAAGCAAAAACTTGAAATCATAGCAACTGCCTACCACAATAGCATCATGGCTGACATATCATTTCTTATTTATTTCAATAAACTAGACACGATTTCTTGTCCTTACAGCAGATGCTCGTTGATGGCTAGTTCTTGTTCCCTTTTATGCAGAGTTAAAGCGGCATCCTTGTTTAGCAGAGTATCATATGAGAAGTGAGCTCTCACCTGTCTAACATAGAAGGAATATTCAACCAACTCAGATCATGGTGAAACTTATCAAAAATGCCCATCAAATATGCTTTGTCTTACTCATGATTGGATACCTAGAAGCATATTGATGCAGCCCACAGAGCACGCAATTCATGCCAAAATGGAGGGCTAGAATTCATTGCCCATATGAGTAACAAAATTATGGGCTGAAAACCTTGCAGCTTTCATGCAAACTGACAACTCACAGCCCTTGTGCAATCTGTTACTCATCTTACAAGCTTGGGCACACCTGGTGCTAAACACACTAAGCCCCTAGAGTTACTAATAATACCATTTAGGCACACCTAGTGCTAAATGCACTAAGCTTCTAGAACGAGCTTGGGAACACTTGATGCTAAACGCACTAAGCCTCTAGAGGTATTAATAATACTACTTGGACACACCTGGTGCTAAGAGTACTAAGCCTCTAGTGCGAGCTTAGGCATACCTGGTGCTGAGCGCACTAAGCCTCCAGAGCTACTAATAATACCACTTAGGCACAACTGGTGCTAAAAACACTAAGCCTCTAGAGTGAGCTCAGGCACACCTGGTGCTGAACATATTAAGCCACCAAAGCTACTAATAATACCTCTTAGGCACACCTAGTGCTAAACATGCTAAGCATCCAAAGTGAGCTTGGCGACACCTATTGCTAAGCATACTAAGCCTCCAGAGCAACTAATAATATTGCTCGGGCATACCTAGTGCAAAAGGCACCAAGCCTCCAAAGCTACTAACAATATCACTCGAACACACCTGGTGTTAAAAGCACTAAGCCTCCAGAATGAGCTTGGGCACACCTGGTACTAAATGCACTAAGCCTCCAGAGCAAGTTAAGGCACACCTGGTGCTAAAAGCACTAAGCCTCCAAAGTGAGTACGGGAACACCTAGTGCTAAAAGCACTAAGCCTCTAGAGCGAGCTAGGGTACACCAGGTGCTAAACACACTAAGCCCCCAGAGCTACTAATAAAACCACTCAAGCACACTTGGTGCTAAATGCACTAAGTCTCCAGTGCAAGCTTGGGCACACCTGATGTTGAGCACGCAAAGCGTCTAAAGCCACTAATAATACTACTCGGATACACCTGATGCTAAAAGCAATAAGCTTTCAGAGTGAGCTCAGATACATCTGGTGGTAAATGCACTAAGCCTCTAGGGCTACTAATAATTCCGCTTGAGCACACCTGGTGCTAAGCGCACTAAGCCTTTAGAGGTACTAATATTACTGCTCAGGCATACCTGGTGCTAAATGCACTAAGCCTCCAGAGCAAGCTTGGGCACACCTAGTGCTAAGGGCACTAAACCTCCAGAGCTACCAATAATACTGCTCGGGCACACCTGGCGCTAAACACACTAAGCCTTCAGAGCGAGCTCAGACACACCTGATGTTAAACGCACTAAGCCTTTAAAGCTACTAATATTACTGCTCTGTCACACCTGATGCTAAATGCACTAAGCCTTATACTAAGCGCACTAAGCCTCCAGAACTACTGATAATATCACTCAGGCACACCTGGTGCTAAATGCACTAAGCCTCTTGAGCAAGCTTGGGCACACCTGGTGCTAAATGCACAAACCTTCTAGATCTACTAATAATACCGCTTAGGCACACCTAATGCTAAAAGTACTAAACCTCTAGAGCAAGCTCGGGCACACCTGGTGCTAAATGCACTAAGCCTCTAAAGCTACTAATAATACCACTTGGACACACCAGGTGCTAAATGCACTAAGCCTCCAGAGCTACTAATAGTATCGCTCAGGCATACTTGGTGCTAACCACACTAAGCCTCCAAGCGAGCTCAAGCGCACCTGGTACTGAGTGCACTAAGCCTGCAGAGCTACTAATAATACTGCTTGTGCACACCTTGTGCTAAATGCACTAAACCTCTAGAGTAAAATCGGGCACACCTGGTGCTAAACGCACTAAACCTCCAGAGCTATTAATAATACCGCTCAGGCACACCTAGTGCTAAAAGCACTAAGCCTCCAGGGTGAGCTTAGGCACACCTAGTGCTAAAAGCACTAAGCCTCTAGAACTACTAATAATATTGTTCAGGCACACCTGGTGCTAAAAGCACTAAGCCTCTAGAGTGAGCTTAGGCACACCTGGTGTTAAACATACTAAGCCTCTAGAGCTACTAATAATACCACTCTGACACACCTAGTTCTAAGTGCACTAAGCCTCCAGAGTGAGCTCAGGCACACCTGGTGCTAAGTCTCCAGAGCTACAAATAATACTACTCAACCACACCTGATGTTAAAAGCACTAGGCCTCCAGAGTGAGCTTGGGCACACTTGGTGCTAAACACACTAAGCCTCCAGAGCTACTAATAATATTGCTCAAGCACACCTAGTGCTAAGCGCACTAAGCCTCCAGAGTGAGCTCGGACACACCTGGTGTTGAGTGCACTAAGCCTCTAAAGCTACAAATAATACTGCTTAGGCACACTTGATGCTAAAAGTATTAAGCTTCTAGAGCGAGCTCGAGGACACCTGGTGCTAAATGCACTAAGCCTCTAGAGCTACTAATAATACTGCTCGGGCACACCTATTGCTAAGCACACTAAAACTCTAGAGCTTCTAATAATACCGCTCGGACACACTTGGTGCTAAAAGCACTAAGCATCCAAGACAAGCTTGGGCACACTTGGTGCTAAACGTACTAAGCCTTGAAAGCTATTAATAATCTTACTCAAGCACACCTGATGCTAAGCACATTAAGCCTCAGAGCTACTAATAATACTGCTTAAGCACATCTAGTTCTAAAAGCACTAAGCCTCCAAAGAGAGCTCGGGTGTACCTAGTGCTAAACACACTAAGCCTCCAAAGCTCCACCTTCGATACACCTGGTGCTTATTCTTATTATTGGCCAAATTGTAATCATAAGAATATATTTGGACCAACATATTGTCCTTTGTAGCACATAAAACATCCAACAGAATGCACAAGAATCATGAAAAATTCATTCATTGAAAGACCTCATTTAACAAGGTAAAATTACGCACATATTCGAAGGAGAAACTCAAAAGTGCACAAGTCTGACACATATTGGAAAAGGAGGATATTAGCTTTTGCCAGCAAGTTTTAGCTCCCAATCCGCAAAGCACACTGAGAGCTGGGGGCTAATGTTATACATATTTTAGGGTGCTACGAGAACTGGGATGGCAAAAGTCCAACAAACAAGTCTGACTAGAAGGCCTAAATCATGTAGCTCTAGGTCTCAACAGCTAGCTCACAGCTCTAGTTCTCAGTAGCTAGCTCATAGCTCTAGCTCTCAACAGATCAGGTTGTAGTTCTAACTTTCAATTTTAGAAGAGAGCTCTAACATTTCCTTAACTAGTATCTACCTGCAAAGTCAATCTGCAAACAACAGTCCAAGGGGCCCACCCACAGAAAGTAACCTATAATAGTAAACTTATAGGAGTACACGATGTCGTTTATGTTTATTACTTGATGTAACATATTCATAGTTTGTCAAATTATATTTGTACCCCTTAATGCTTTTATAAATAGGGGACTTGAACCATTGTAAAGGGGGTATGTAAGAAAAATTCTAGGTAAATCTCTACTAAACAAGAAAGTAAGCTCTGTAAAATACTTTCCTCAGAAAATAACACGATACCATGGACGTAGGGATCCAAACAAAGAATTTCAACTAAACCACATTGAAAAACCTCTGTTGTTTACTCTGTTCTTTTCTTCTTCCCTCTTTATTTTCTTCATCCATCTCACATTCATATAACCAAATTACAGTTTGAGGTTCACAGAACTATATCTCTTTAGCTAAGATTTGGGATCTCCATACGAATCAAATTTCACTGTCAACAATAACACTAGAACAAAGCTGGACCATAATGCATAACACATAAATCTCTAAGTAATCCAAGTAACCATATAACCTCGAGGTGTTGTTAGCCATAGAACGATAATTCGATTCTGTAGAGAAGTGAGAAACCACTTGTTACTTCTTGGATTTCCAAGAAATGAGGGAGGAACCAAGGAAAATGTAGAATCCAATAATAGATCTTCTTGTATCAGGACAAGCCCCCTAATCACCATCTAAAAAAGCTTTAAGCTAGAGCATTGAATTTGAAGGAAAAAATAGTCCTTGGCCAGGAGTCTTCTTTATGTACTAAAGGACACACATGGCTGCATGTAAATAAGAGGTGCGGGTGCAGCCAAGTACTGACTGAGGCGATTCATAGAGTAGCTTAGATCAGGCCTAGTGATAGTGAGATAGACAAGTTTACCTTCCAATCTTTGATAGTTGGTTGGATCAATTAGGAGATCACCATTAGATTATGAAAGCCTCAAATTGGTTTCCTTAGGAATAGAGGCTAGTTTGCAGCCTAAATAACTTGCATCAAATAATAGTTCCAGTGAATATTTTCTTTGACAAAGTGAAATACCAATAGCTAACCTAGCAACTTCCAGGCCTAAAAAAATATTTGAGAGGGCCTAAATCCTTCATTTGAAATGCTTGCTAAGTGTAACTTTCAACATATGTACAACTTCTTAGTTATTACTGGCCACAATTATGTCATCAACATATACTAAGAGAGCTAAGAAAACATGACCATAAGATTTAATGAAGAGAGTATGATCATGACTATACTGTTGAAAACCTTCTAAGAGCAAAACACTAGAAAACTTATGAAACCATTGCCTAAATGCTTGTTTAAGACCATAAATTGACTTGTGAAGTTTACAAACAACATTAGGAGGTAATAACTCCCCCATACCACAAGAGTACCTAAGAGGTAATGTCATATATACCTCTTCAGATAGATCCCCCTAGAGAAAAGCATTTGTGACATCAAGTTGGCTCAATGACCATCTATATAAAGCAGCTAGAGATAGTAGAAGTTTAACAGTAACAAGTTTAGCAACAGGGGAGAAAGTATCAAGAAAATCTATACCTTCTTGTTGTGTGTAGCCCTTTGCTACAAGGCGGGCTTTATATCTTTCAATCGAGCTATCAGGTAAAAACTTGATTTTGCATACCTATTTATAGCCCACCGGGTGTTTTTCTTAGGGAAGACACACAATAGACCAAGTTTTATTGCTTTCCAAACCTTGCAACTCAACACTCATGGCATTATGCCACTCTGAAGAAAGAATAGCCTATGAGTAGGTTATGGGTTCAAGGTGGACTGACATAGCTAAGATGAATTTATGAAAAGGTGGAGATAGTTTATGGTAACTAAGGTAGCTACAAATTGAATGAACTGTAGAAGATGAAGTCATGGTGGCAAGCTTAGGAGTGGAAGTTGTAGCTAAATAGCAACAATAGTTAGATAAATAAGATGGTACCTTACTAATCCAACGTGGCCTATTATGAGGTGCTGAGGTGGTAGAGATATAGGTAGGTAATGTCTTAAGAGAAGGTGAAAGAGGTGTAGGGAGAATACGATTGGAAAAGAGTCATGATTATCAGAATTGGACTGTGAGTTAGCAAATGGAAAAATAGACTCATGGAACATGACATGATGAGATATGCATGTTCTGTTGCTATCTAAATCAAGTAGCTTATACCCTTTGTAACCAGAGGGATATCCTAAGAACACAGAAGCTCAAGCATGAGGAAAGAATTTAGTGAGATTGCGTAGAGATGTTGAAACATAGCATAAGCACCCAAAAGCATGGAGATGAGCATAATCTGGTTCTTTATTATTTAAAAGTTCAAATGGTGTTTTATTGGAAAGTAACAGAGATGGGGTTCAGTTAATTAAATATATAGCTATTAGAACACAATCCCCCCAATAGCATAATGGAACTGAAGATTGAAAGAGTAGAGCACGAACAACATTAAGAATGTGCTGATGCTTGCACTCAACCACAAAGTTTTGCTTAGGTGTGTCAACACATCAATGATAAGAGTGTATTCTTTTTGAACGAAAGAAATCTATGAAAGCTAATTCAGGTGTATTATTAGATCTTATAGACTTAATGGTGGTGTTATACTAGTTAACCACAAAATTATAAAAGGATGGAAAAATTGTGAGCATCTCATCTTTGGTACACATGAGGTAGATGTTGGGTTCGTCCGGTGGTCAAATTGAAATTTTCAAAAATTTTTCAAGAAACCCTAACCAAACAAAACATCCTGAATCACGTTGGTTTTCAGTGTTCTAATAGTATACATATAAAATAGGAAGCATGACCAACCTTTGGCCTAGCTTGGCAGTGAAAGAAGCCTCAAAATATGTCATTAGAGCAGTCCAAATGTTTTGCCTCTACTGTTGATCCACGTCGAAAAACTATTGAGTTGGCCTTAAACCTTTTGAATCTTAGATTCCCATCCATGTGCTAGCTAGGATGAGAATCAAACGGCTTTATTCACCAGAAACAAACCACCGGGACTCGAAAACCCTAGCAAAGCTTCGGGCTAATTTGCCAAATTTTTCTCTCCTCCTTCTACGTTTGAAACGCAAGGTAGCAAGAGAAATGGGCAAGCACAAATGACATGATTTTACTTCATTGGAAAATGATTTTCCAACCCCTTGCAATTTCTTCAAATTGCAATTTGGCCCCTGTAATATACCCAAATTGTAGTTTGGTCCCTGTAATTTTCAAAAATTATAGTTTGGCCCCTGGATATCAAATATATACAAATTAGAGCTAAAACTTGTTTTCTATTTTATGTGTGACTCGGTAGGCCTCCGAAATATTGGCAAAAGTCCATAATGTTCTTCAAACCATTTGAAGGCATGCAAAATTAATCCAATTAATTTTAATTAATTTCTCCAAATTAATCACTTGTGGACTTTAAGGTATAAACGGACTCTAGCAAGCCATTATAACTACCCAAATTTCAGTGAGAGCATTAATGGTGACAAACCTGTCTGTGGTTGATCTTAATGCATGATTGAATCTCCTCATTACTAATATCTAAATTAGTCAAAGGTATGGATAAAAGTCAACCTTTATAACTAATCATAGTTTCTCAACCTTGTGAATTTTTTAACTTAAATGAATCCAAGCACTCAAATCTAATTTGAGCTTAATTCAACCTTGCATAAGGATTTAAACAGTCAAAGTAATTCATTGAGTGGCCCTTGTATATCACTCTATAGAGTGGTAATGAATATTCTCTTGATTTGGCAATATCTAACTGCACTTTCAAAAATACCCAACTTAAGTCTTCATTGTTCCTCATGAATAGAGTCACGTTTGGCTTGTTCAAAGTATAACCTTCCATGCAAAAGATATCCCTCAATCTTAAGTCAAAGGATTAGTCATGCGATCACTACTAGAGATTAACTATTGACGTAGCTCCATATAGTATCTTCAAATGGGTTTGACAAGAATACCATTGTCAGTTATGTTTCTCTAAACTAGCTAAGTTGTGTCCATGTGTATGTTCAAATGCAACTCACTTACATCTCAGCTTGTGAGGTTAGCTGCTCTTCAAATGAGAAACACCACATTGTCTAGTCTCCACGGATCTAATAACGCCCATTTATTAAATTTTGACTACTGTCATTTTGGTGTAGAAGTTATAAATCATTAATAATCATCCTTATAATCCCATAACCCTTTACAAGATTGATTAAATGAACTTCTCACCATGGACTTCATCTTAATATGCAATAAATAAGAAATGCAATGTAAGATGAACAAGCAACCTTTACATATTATCAAACCTACACAACATGTCTTGTCATAGATACAATAAAGCTCAATCTAATTGGCTCTAGGGCATCTATTTCAGACTAGCAATCTCTCACTTGACCTAGAGCCAATTTGTCATATGGCATAAACCTAATGACAATACATGTTGCTCAAACTTCTTTTGAGCTAATATTTTGGTCAATGGATCAGCAATATTATCCTATGTAGGTACTCTTTTAATACTAACATTATCTCGATCTAGACTCTTTCTAATCAGGTGATAATGCCATAGTACGTGTTTAGATTGCTAATGAAACCATGGTTCCTAAGCTTGTGCAATAGCTCCATTGTTATCACATAACAATGTAATAGGACAATCCATGGATGGAATCATTCTGAGCTAGGAGACAAACTTCTTGATCCAATTTTGCTACATCCAATGTAACAATGTACTCAGCCTTAGTTGTAGAATTTATGATTGTTTCCTACTTGGAACTGTTTCAACTAAATACTCCACCATTTAGTACAAATACCCAACCTGATTGGGATTTGCTATCATCTCTATCTGATTGAAAGCTAGCATCTGAATAGCCATTGATAATTAAATCTGGACAACCTCCATAAACTGAAAAATAAATCCTTCTTCCTAAGTACTTAAGGATGTTTTGACCACAATCCAATGTTTCTCACTAGGGTTAGATCAATATCTACTAGCAATGCTCAAAGCAAATAAAACATCGGGCCTCGTACATGGCATGACATACATTATAGATCCAATTGCTATAGCATATGGAGTCCTTTACATACGTTCTTTATCATACAGAGTCATTGGACACATTTCCTTAGATAGATGAATGCCATAAAGAACTGGGAGTTTCCCTCTCATGGATTCCTCCATACTGAACCTTTTTAGTACTTTATCTATGTACGTGGCTTTAGAAAGCCCTATCAATCTATTCGATCTATCTCTATAAATCTGAATGCCAAGAATAGGTCACTTCCCCAAGGTCTTTCATGGAGAATTCCTTGGATAACCATATCTTAATGGTTTGCAACATAAGAACACCATTTCCTATAAGTAGT
>JANHAO010023969.1:0-11812 GCA_026873985.1 Saraca asoca
TAATGTGAAATTAATATTTAAAACATAACGGGTTATAAAACCCGCCTGGGACTGCCTGGTAAATGTCGACCTGGGACTGAGACTGAGACTGGTACTGTAGTAACCCGACCTGGGACTGATCCGACGTATAATTTTTACCCGTTGGGTTAACCTGGTAAAACTCATTAGCCTGTTTTGACAGGTCTAGTACAGTAGTCAGCTCTTACATGCATAGTTGACCACTGGCAACAGCACCAGTGAGTGGGGGCTTGAGTCTCACTGAGCCCCACATAGGTCCACCCCTATTTCAACCTACAAGCTTTTGGTCAAGCATCATGTAAATACCATTGAGGTGTGTCACTCACCCCTTTTATATCAATGTTCTATTTTTTATATTCAAAGCAATAAAATTAATTAATTTAAATTAGGTTATATATATAAGCGTGAAACGTGATACAGAATATAATGTAGAAATAAGAATAGAAGCAGTCTAACTTATTTATTGTGACAGTAATATATTTTAATGCTAAAGAGGAAGTTGGAAAGAAGTAAGAGCAGGAAGAGAGAGTTTAATTTAGAGATGAAAATGTGGATGCGGGACCTATGGAATTAAATAGAAGACAGCAGAATGTAAGAAAATTGAAAGAAAAAGCTGAAACAGTAGAAAGGGACACCGTGACCCATTTGCAGTATGGGTGAGCCATATTACCAATAATGACCCTCCTTGTTTTGTGATGGCCGCTTCTTCCTCTCTCTCTCTCTCTCTCTCTCTCTCTCTCTCTCTCTCTCTCTCCTACTTGCCTTTTCCTTGACTCATCACTTGTATACAAAATGTTATAATTTGCATAGGAAAATTGAGTATCTTTCGAGATTAAAATAATATTTATTAAATGATAAAATAAAAGAAATTAAAGTGATAATCCTATAATCATACATTATTGAGTAATTGATTTAAAATTTAAATAATTATTTATTAATTATATAATTTTTATTTTAATTACTTAATAATTATTTAAAATATTCTAAATAATAATTTATTAATTCTTTAATAATTATTTTAATCAATTAATAATTAAAAACTTATTATCCAAATAATTATTAAAGAATTAATAAATCATTATTTAGAATATTAAATAATGATTTGTAAATTATTTTAATCAATTAAAAATTAAACACCTACTATCCAAACACCCCATCATAAATCATCACCTAATTACTTATATATTAAAAATCTCAGACAATGAACTAGCTTAAGACAAATCTTGGATTTCGATCTTTTGCACATGATAAAAGATTTTAGAACTAGACTTGTTCCAGTTGGATCTAATAGGCCATCTATAATTTTCATTCTTGTGTGGGTAGGTAGTGTATTAGCCATGATAATGGACAAATTTTAGATTACTTTGGCTAGCAATACAACTGAATATGCTAAGGGTTTAGAAGATTTTTTAGATTTTGCAATTTTGAATCTATCCATTGAAGGAAAAAATAAAATGTGCATGTCTTGATTGTAGATTTCGGTAATGTTTGACTAGAAATGAAGTATATGAATACTTGATATAGAAAAAAATTTTAGTTGGATACACAAAGTGGATTTGGCATGGGAAATCAAGTGTTGTAGATACTTCAACCAGTGGGTATCATGGTAATGAACCATCTACATCAAAGTCCCATGAGAATTCGATTCAATAGATAATAAACGATGAGTTTGGGATCTCTAAACATAACTTGCATGAACCTGAGACACTACTAGAACCAATTGTTAAAGATGAGAAGTTAAATCTAGTTGCAGGTTGGAGTAAACAAACTAGAGAATTTTATGAGCTAGTTAGAGATGAAAATCTGGAATTATATGAAGGGTTCCCTAAGTATTCAAAACTCTCTTTTCTAATCAAGCTTTATCATATGAAGTGCTTGTGTGGGATTACTAATAAAGCAATGTCCATGATATTAGAGTTAATGCATGATGCATTTGCTTATGCTAAGATCCTTGAATGTATCTATGAGGCTCAGAAAATCATTAACAAGCTCAGATTCAACTACACAAAGATACATCTATGTCCAAATGATCACATACTTAATTAAGGAGAGGACATGGATAGAGAAGAGTACAAGAGATGCCATACCTCTAGATGGAAACCAAAGGCAACAATAATGGAAAGGCTACACCTAAGAGTAGAAAGAAAGGGAAGAAAACTCTTGCAAAATTATTATGTTACTTTCCACTTAAGCCACGTTTGCAAAGATTATTCATGTCATCTAAAATTGCAGAACACATAAAGTGGCATGTTGTAGGAAGTAATAGTGATAGTTTAATAAGACATCCAAGGTGAGATTTGTGGGCTAATGGGAATGGGAAGTATCCTCTGGCATTTTTTTGCAATGACAAATGCCCAAAAGGATGTATTTCTCCACAGATTGAAGAATGTGAAAGTACCAAATGGATATTTGAGCAATATTTCAAGACATATTGATCTAAGGCATTGTAAGATCACAAGATTGAAAAGTCATGAGTCATATATTCTCATGGAGCAATTATTACTATTGGCATTGCACAATTTGTTACCAAAGAAAGTAAATGTAGTTTTAGTTGAGTTGTGTTGATTCTTTAAATACCTTTGTTATAAATCTTTAAATCTAATTAAGCTTGACAAGCTTCAAGAAAGAATTGTGCTCATACTTTGCCATATGGAAATGTTATTTCCTCCATCCTTCTTTATTGTATGGTTCATTTGACTATTCATCTTGTCGAATAAACAAAACATAAAGGACCTATACATTATCGATGAATGAATCCTATTAGGATGTGCGCATGTCATTTGTATGTTTTACTTTGCACTCAATAGGTACTTGGGACATTTAATGTCTCATGGCAAAAATAGGGCTCAATTAGAAGGCTCCATAGCCGAAGGTTACTTAGCTAAGAAATGTCTTACTTTCTGTTCAAGGTATTTGGATGGAATCAAGACAAGATTCAATCAAGTTGGGGTGACTCCTATCAAAAGTCATCTATCTTTCCGAAAATAGGTCAACTAGTTGGATAGGCCTTAACTTTTATACTAACACAATTAGAGTTAGCACAAGCACATAGATATATGTTCTTCAATTGCCTGATAGCCGACTCGTTCATTGATCAAGGACTCAAATAAAAAGACAACTCAGGAGTCAAACTCAATTAGAGGCAGATATAATGAAAGCTATTAATAAGGAAGTTATTGAATGGTTTGCTAGCCATGTAAGTTTGATTGTCTTTATTTGTCTATAATTTTTCAATTTTAATCTATGTAAGTAATATGTTACAATATCAAACCCTGGGAAGCAGATAACAAAGCACTAGATTTCTGACAAGAAAGAAAAGGTTCTTTTCACCCTATATATTTTGAATGACTCAAAGACTGTTTAGTTGCCCTTGATGTAATGGTCCAGCAAGAAACAAGACTCTAACATTGTCGTGCTAACAACTATGACAAATATGCACATTTAATGTAAGAATATTGATATGAGCAAACAAAATGATACAACAGAAACTGCTCATGATCTCTAACTTTTACTAACAAACTTCAGCTCCCAATCTGTAAATTGCATTGAGAGTTGAGGGACTAATGTTGTGGGTAATTTTCAATACGACATAAACGGGCTGGTAAAAGCCTAATTGATAGACTTAGATACTTGACCAAGACGCTAGGTTGCTAAGTACGTGTCAAGGTTGCTGGTCAACATAGGTCAAAGCTCGCAGATCAAGAAAATAAGGCTCAGCTCGCAGCTCATAGAAAGAGTCCACAACCATCAAAAAACTTTGTCTAGTCCCCTAAACTGGCAAGAGTATGTTATAACTATCTATTCTAATCTACTATATAATTCTAATTTCATTATGAAACTTATTTGTGATAGATTTACATTCAAATTATAACCCTCCAACTATTATAAAAGGGGTTGAAATCATTATACATGACATATATACAATCATTAGATACAATATACTCAACAAAAAGTAATAAAATCCATGGACGTAAGGGTCAAATTAACTTTAGCTGAACTACATTAAAAACTCCTGGTGTCTCCCTATTCTCTTTCTTTTTCTCCCTTTTTCACATTCACTCTGTAGCTTAGGGTTCAAAACTTAGATTGACCGGATTTTACCATCAACACTAGGTATTAGGAATCTAGATACCAAGGAAGTGGTTGATCTTGCCTTTGCACCCTTCTAGAATTATGAGATTGATTATAATTGGTAGAAGTGCATTGAATTCTTGGTAGAATCTTCTAGCTAATGAGGTTGATCATAGCTATAGGAGATTAGAGAATTTTTGTATCATAGTTGTATAAGAACCCAATATAAGTCTTATGTATGTTGTAAAACTAGTTTATAGGAGCCCTGTTAAAATCTTGTGTGTTATTAATAAAAGCGATCATATGGTTTAGTGTTAATCCAATGGATGTAGACTTGAATTATGATTTCAATTCAAGTTAAAGAACTTAAAAAATCCTGTCTCTAATCTTTAATGCTTTTACTATTTTATAGCACTTACAATTCTGATTATTGGTTTTTGCATTAATTATGAAATCTTAATTAATATAATATAACTCTTGCATAATAAAGTCTTCTACTATGCATTTACTAAATTTGCTTCCATATTAGTGCTAACTAAAACAAACTATTTGCTAACTCAAATTAACATTCTTGTTAGATTCATTTAGCCTCAATCACAAAACTAAAGAGTATATAAAATTTCCCTAAAGGAATAAGGGCAAGATTTAAACTATAATTCCTTCCATTTTGGGACCAACAAATTAGTCAATTGATCCTATGAAAGCTATTGACCTATTTCAGACTAGAATGGACTATATGAATGAGAATTTTTATGAGATTTGCCATTAGGTCAAAGACTAGCACACCCACTTCAATGATATGTTCTACTCTTTTGTGATTTGATTTATCAAAGGAAGGTATGATAAGTAGAAGTTTCACTCAATTATTAATAGGATCTCTCGAATCCATCAAGCTAATATTTGGTTTTGATGGCTTAATCACTCAAAACCTATGCTCTCTTTATGTTTTTTAGTTTATATTTCAAACTTGATTTTATGTATTTGTTATGTAACTTGTTATTGAACCTATGAACTTGATACATGAATATTAGCTTTATTATGGGCTTATTTTGTTTTTAGTATAATTTTTGCTTTGTTTTATGCTTTTTTAATGATGCCAATGGAAGAGAAAGCATAAGCAAAAGTTTAAGATAGAGTTTTATAAAAGTTAACCTCATAATATTTTGCTTGATACTAAACTTTCAAGGCTTGCAATTCTATCATTTTACTTTGAAACTGAAAGATCAAGCCACCTCATTTGATAGCTCGATACACTCAAGGTGCTTTGATATTATGTTCTAAATCATCAACTAGATAGCCTATGAAACAATTTGATTTGAAATACTATGCTTCGACCTAAAATATTCTTTATTGAATTTTAAGATCTTAACTTAAATCTTTTGGTAATATTCTTCCAACTCTTAAACTTTGCTTTACTTTGAAATTATGGTTGTCATCAGAAAAAAGAGAGGGAAATGTCACAGATATATATTTGACCATAGGCTTTTAATGTGTTCAAATATAATATATGGTTTTGATGATGAAAAAAATAATTATTTACATGAGCTGATAAAATAACTTAGTGCTTTAAAGAATATTTTTATAACATTAGTTTTGAAATATTACTTTACAATAATATGATTCCCTCAAATATGGAAGATTATTTAACCTAGCATTTTGCAAAATTAGATGATGAAGAATCTTTCTACTTTTAGCTTTACTTTTGATTGTTGCAATGTGAAGGATCAAGCAAGTTGAAAAAGTGATAAAAGTGCTGGGAACCTCTTTTTGAAGATCGTCCTTGGAAAATAAAATAAGATCTCAAGCTTACTTTTTAGAATAGCTTTGTTTTGTTACAGCTTTGGGAGACAAATCATAATACCAAAATGGCTAGAAGCAAACCTAGTAATCTCCAATGGAATCCTAGTACAAAACCATCTAGATTTAAATTTCAAATTCAAATTAGTCATAACAGTCATATGCTTTTACTACACTATAACTATTGTCCCTCCAAGTTGAAAAAGGTGTGAACTAGAACTAATTCATATCAAAATATCTTGAGAAAAAATCCTTCTCTTTAGCTTGATCATTTGCTTTTGTAATAGAACTTTTTAGCTTATATTCTTTGAGATTTTGAGTGCTTCATTTGTATATCTACTCAAAGAGAGTTCTTGCTATTGAATGTCTATTGTAGACATCTCATTTCCTTGTATACTAATTTGTTTTAGTGTTTGATACACTTGTGTGTTGTGAGCTTAGACTAGAGTTGAGTAGAGGAAAGTGTTCTTGTTCAAAAAAAAAAAATTGGATCCTCTATACATCATTTCACTAAGCTTAATTTAGGTGAAAGTAGTATAAGTGTAATAGCATACCATGTATTCATGATTATTATAGTTGATAATCCTCTTACAGGTGGCTAGGCTTAAAAAGAGTGGACATAGGCTTCTTTGGATAGAAGTTCGAACCACTATAAATGTTGTGTGCACTTTCTCTTCCCTTAAACTTTTTAGTTTATGTGCATTTACTTTGAGTTTATTACATTGATTATCACTTGATTATTTAAACTTGATTGTTCATGAAGGATTTATGGAAAACAAGTTTTTAATATCATTAGCTTTTTAAATCCTATGGTTAACCAATTCACCCCCTCTTGGATACTCGCACCATCATAGTTAAGATTGCACTAAATATTAGAAGAATTTCTTTTTCAAGGCTATAGATTTATCCACCCCTCACTTAAAATGTAAGATTTGTGATAAAAAGGGGCATATACCATAATCTTGTGTGCATAAAAATAAAGTTACATGTAAGGAATGATCAAGCTTAGATCCCTAGAGGAAATAAGCTTCTGAAGAAGCAAGCAACTAACCAAAAAGGACCTAAGAAAGTTTGGGTACCTAAGAAGAGTTAAAGTCTTCTCTTAAAGGTAAATCTCAAAGCATGTGTTGGAAAAGACTATCAATTAATTGATAATGGCTGTTTAAAATATATGATGGGAGATTCAAGCAAGTTCTATTCTCTCAAACCATTTCAATGAAGCAATATAGTTCTTGGTGGCAACACAATGTTCAAGATCATAGGGGTAGGTAAAATAGGAATAAATTTTTCCTCTCACATCAACAATGTTAGACTTGTTATGGGACTCAAACATATTCTCTTAAGCATAAGTCAATTTTTTGACAAAGGTTATAAAGTTGTATTTGAATCTTCTCATTGTTATGTTTAAAACATAAAAAATAACAAAATATCTCTTGTGGGTCAATGAGTTGATAATATTTATGTGATTTCTCTAGAGGATATTCCTTAAGAAGAAACTAAATGTTTTATGACCATAAAAGATCAAAGTAGGCTTTGGCACAAAAGACTTGGGCATATAAATATGCATCCTATTTCTAGACTTTCTAAAAAGGACTTAGTCCTTGGCCTTGTCAAAATCAATTTTGAGAAAATTACATGTGTAATGCTTGTTAACAAGGGAAAAAAAAAGTAAAATAATCTTTTCAACCTAAAAATATAGTTTCCACATCAAAACCCTTTGAGCTAATATATATGGATCTTTTTGGATTTACAAAGGTTATAAGCTTTGGTAATAAAAGATATGATTTTCTTATTATTGATGATGTTTTAAGATACACTTGGGTTAATTTTTTAACTCATAAAGATGACAACTTTCATGTGTTTGAAAAATTTTGCACCACAATAAAAAAGATGTTTGCATATCAAGCATTAAGAATGATCATGGTGAAGAATTTGAAAATCATCTCTTTGAAAATTTTTCTGATAAAATCGATATTAGCAATAACTTTTCTTGTCCTAGAACTCCTTAAGAAAATGGGGTAGTAAAAAAAAATAGAAGTTCAATTAATACAGCTAAAACCATGCTTTGTGAAAATGGTCATTAATAGATGCTTGATAAGACTTATATTGAAGAAAACTCCTTATGAGCTTTGAAATGAAAGAAAATCCAATATAAGTTATTTCTATGCTTTTGGTTGTAAATGTTTTATTTTGAACAATGGAAAGGATCAACTTGCCATATTAGACATAGGAGCAGGCAATGGTATTGTTTTGTGATACTCTCCCATTGGTAAGGCTTATGGAGTCTATAATAGAAAGAGTCTAGTGATTGAGAAATCCATGCATGTGATATTAAATAATCTAATTATTTTTCTAAGTAAGCAATTAGATAATGATAAAATAAATCTAAAAGAAAATGATGTTTCAAAGGATCAAGCACTACCAAATAGCAACAGATCAAATTAGCAACTTGATACCTTAAAGGAGCAAGTAATGGTAGAAATTGATAGCCTAGAGGAAAAACTAGTACCGTGGATGAGCAAGCTCACCACATGCTCCAAGGCTAGAAAATATCATTACTCGAAAAGAATAGAGACACTTGCCAAATTATCTAATAGTCTATATCATTGGTAACCTTTCTCAAGGAATGCAAACTAGACCAAGATAGCTCTTCTCTCTGAAGCCTAAAAAATTTAATGGTGCTTTACTTTATGAAAGTTGAATTCATGTTATGGAAAAGGAGCTAAGTCAATTTGAAAAGAACAAATTTTAAAAACTTGTGCTAAAGCTAGTTGATCATCTGATTATTATAATCAAGTGGGTATTTAGCAACAAGCTAGATGAATTTAGAATAGTGTCAAGAAATAAAGCAAAGTTAGAAGATCAAGGATATAATCAACAAGAAGGTATTGAATATGATGAAATTAGGGGTGGCAAATGGATGGTTTCGATAGATTTAGAATGGGTCACTAATAGATGGATTGATAATAATCTATTTATCTATTTATTACATCATTAAAATATTATATGGGTTATGGATTGATCAATGATCCATACATAGAGAGTTAGATTTAGTCTATCCATTTATCCATTTAACAATAATTGTTTTTATTTTTATTATTTTTATTCTTACTATTTTTCTTACCATTATAATTATATTTTCCTTGCACAATTAAAAAAACATTTTTTACTATTAAAATATTATATTATATTTTAATTCCATTGTTAAAAAATAATTTTAAATTTTAAATTATATTTTAAATAAATTGTAAAAAAATAATTTTTACTATTAAAATTTTAAATTATATTTTAAAAATATTTTACCTACACTATAAAATTGAAGCAAAGACTAACAAACTAAGAATAAAATATTTTTTATTATTATATTTTCCCTTTTTTACCTCAAATCTTTTCTACATATTACATATATAACATGTATAAAAATGAAAATCAAATAAATGTAATATGGAATTAAAATTTCTTAGAAAAAAAAACTTGAAAATTTACTGAAACAAATAACTGGTCACTAACATTTAAATAAAAATAACTACAGCTAGATAAATTACATAAATAAATATTAATGGACTCTTAGGAAAATTTTCAACTACAAAGATCAAAATGCTAAATATACCATCCTTTTTTTCGTACAAAATATGCTAATATATTGTCTTTTTTATCCTATTAATTTGTTAAATATAAATATAAATAGTTAAATAGTTATCTATTTATTCACCTAAGGTGACCCTTATTTAAGAAAGTTAATAATGGCCTAACTCATAATTAACCAAAGGCTAATATTGATGAGCTATAACATGAATGGATATGAATGGGTAAGTGGATATGAGCCACAATTACCAGGTCTATTAGTGTGTATGACTATGTTAGGATTCAAAATTTCTGATTTTACCTTTATTTGTTATTTAATTTAATTAAAAAAAATTATTTTGAGTTTTTAAAAAATTAAGTTAGATAGGTAATGAATATACAAGGATGGATCTATAATGATCCCTTTATTAAATAGATTATCATTTCATCCATACATTTGAACTGCGAAATATTATCGATAAATTTAGATTGACCCAAAAATAGATAAATTGGATGGATTTATGGATATCTATTCATTTTACAACCCCTAGATGAAACTTATACCTCCCTAGCTAAACTTGAATCTATTAGAATGCTTTTTTCATTGGCATCATTCAAGAATTTAAAATTATTTCAAACAAATGTTAAAAGTGCTTTTATTGAATGATTTTTTTAAGTGAAGAAGTACATGTGAAACAAGCATCTAATCGTGTTTTGAAACTAACAAAAGCTTTGTATTGCCTTAAGCAAGATCCTAAAGCTTGGCATGAGAAATTTATTAAATTCCTTATAGAAAATGGTTTTTTCATGAGGAAAAGTAGACATAACTCTTTTCATCAAAAACATTGAACATGATATTTTGATTGTGCAAATATATATTGATGATATTATGTTTGGATCTACTAATGAGTTTTTAAGCAAGGAATTTTCTAATCTCTACTTTTTTCATCAAAAACATCGAGTGTGACATTTTGATTATACAAATATATGTTGACAAAATTATGTTTGGATTTACTAATGAGTCTCTATGCAAGGAATTTTCTAATCTCATGAAAATAGAGCTTAAAATGAGCATGATGGAAGAACTCACTTTCTTCCTTGGATTTCAATTGAAACAAACCAAGGATGGATAATTCATAAATAAAGACAAATATACTAAAGATCTACTAAGGAGATTTGGTATGGAAATTGCAAAGATCCTTTACACTCCATTGAGTCCATCCACTAAACTTGATAAAGATGAAAATGATAAATTAGTTGATTAAAAGTCTATTTTCCACCCAAATTTAGGGATAGGGATTTTCTTTCTCTGAGTGATTATACTCATTCATACTTTTTTTATAGTGGTTGGATTTATATGGAGTCTCAATTAGTACAAGCTTCATAATATTTGGTGAGAACTGGCTTTAGGTATGCAGCTTTCGTAAAGCTTCAGTGATACACTTGTTGCCCAGTCAGTTAAATCATGACTAAGTTTCATGTTTTAGAATCTACGGCATTTTTGTGATCATTATGTTTTAACTAAATATTGCATTTGACTTTTTGAACTACGCACTATCACTTTTGCGCAATAGTTGATCATTGAAAAAATAAAAAACTTTGAATCCTTTTCATCAAAGACTTGTTTTCATGATTTAAGATATGCATCAAGGGGGGTGCGTGTGTGTGTGTTAAGCAGCTACAAGTACAATTTATAATGCTTTTTGTAATTCAGCTCTCCCATTGCTAGCACAAATTATGACAATGATGTGAGGGGAACTTGGACAACTTAATTTTGTGACCAATAACCAAGAAGTCTAATCCATACAAAATTATAAAAAGAAAAGAAAAAAAAAAAGAAATAAACCAAACAGTGATCTTGATAGACATTATCTATTGATAAATTGAAATATAAAATAAAGAACTTTCTCACGTGTACAAGTAATACGTTTGCAATAGCATAGAACATATAAATGAAAAAATGACATTATCGAACAATCTATTCAAGACATGCGAGAGTTCTAGTTGAATGCATCTTTGACGAATGGACCAAGGAATTTATAGAGGTATGTCTCCATGAAATAAAACCATCTTCTTCGCCAGTCTGGGTTGATCCATAGGATTGTCACAAATACTAAGAGTATTGTAACATAGGATGCACCAAAAGACCAACAAAATGCAATGAAATCAATTGGAGACTCCTCTTCCTCTACATCATCCAATGAAGTAGATAGCGGCGATGGTGGAGCTACAATACCTCTATTACTATTATTCACCAAAAGATGTGGATTTCCAATGTAGCTGCTTTCATCAAAAGTTCCGAATTGTCCTTGATTGGGTGCTCTTCCCGACAAGTTGTTATAAGACACATTGAAGAAGGATA
>JANHAO010023970.1:0-11748 GCA_026873985.1 Saraca asoca
GTACAGCCCTCAAAGGATACAAAGTTGTTTGCAGCCTATGGAGTGACTTTTTTGTGGATTTCTTCCATCGGATGATTTCTAAAACCTCTTTTGAAGTAAGCCGTTCAAATAGAACCTGAAGAAATGAAGAAAGAAGAGCTCCGCCCACAATGTCAGCCATGAGTGTCGTAATTGACAGCAATGAATGATGGATTTTGACGAGTGATTTTGGTGATGAGCAAAAGCCAAGCCTTGACGGTGGATTGATGGACTGATAGTAGACTGTATAAGAAGCTTGAGCAGAAATAAAGCCCTATGTTAGGGCTGGAATCTTAGAAATCATATTTAAAAAAAAAAAAAAAGGGATAGTTATCGTAACACACCAACCTCGTTGAATTATAAGTTTTAATAAATAGACAAATAATAGAGGTGGTAAGGGTCCAAAACCAGGGGTCAAAATTCAAGGAAAGTAAGTAGGAAGTTAAAAATAAATTTTATTATAAAAATGTTAAATAATATCATTAAAAATGAATTTGAAAGAAATAAAATATTATGTACAAGAAGTTTATAATAATAATAATAATATATAAACAGGTCTGAAAACATATTAAAATTACTAAATAATAAAATCTTATAGTTGTAGTTTAAATATAAATAATATATTGACTTATGATCTTCAAAACAGTGAAAAAGAATATCTCATATATATTATAATTGTCAAAAATTAAAAAAAAAATTTCAAAATTATGAAGGAAAAAATTCAACACCGCAAATGATCTTAAATTTTGCCTAAAATTTAAAAGCTCAGGTAACATTATGGAGTTAGGGCCATCCTTGGCACCCCATAAATCCGTCACCATGTGGGGAAGAATAAAATATTTTATGTGAGACTCCAATGTTCTCAAATTGCGGGTTTGAATGATTGAGATATAATTTAGGATATGAATTAGACATAGGGCAAGCACATAATAAATTTTATTATAACTGATGAATGAAAAGTTAATAAAATATGATTAAAAGCAAGATAAATAAAGTCTGATGAAATCTTTTACATATTCTTATATTTCCTAAAGTTATGTACATATTATGAATAATTAGGGGAATTTAAATTTTTTTTGTAATTTATTCAAAATTAAAATCATTAACTTCATTTATATCTAACCTACTTCTTCTTTCTCTTTTCATTATGTGTATTTTTCCCAAAATAAGAAGCCACCATGTATTCCACTCCCTTCTTCCGTCTCTATCTCTATGCTTGAGAATCATCAGAGGGTACATACTTATATTTTCACTAAAAATCTAGAAAAAAAATAGAGATAATGATGAGATTTTAAATCAATGTTATGCCTAATTTTGTATCATCTAGATTTCTATTTATAATGTGAGGATATCTATACATAAAGATAAAAGGTGAGAAAACTAGTCCTCTTTGATTCATTATTATGTTCAGGTTTTGGTGGAGTTCTGCAAGGTGTATATGGCCTACTGAAACAATTATTCTTGAAGAATCCTAGGAAGTTTTGTTATAAGAAGCTTCCATAGATAATTCCTCTTTCAGGGTTTAGGGAAGTTTTGTTACATTCCTTCGTTCCCTCTCCATTTGACATCTTAGATGATGCAACTTCTTCCCTTTGCTCTTTGATTTTTCTTGCGTGGTGAGACAATCCGGTCAGTTCTTTAGCTGTCTTGCTCGATTGAGTAAACCGTTTGACTTTCTGAGTATCTCGCGAGCACCTATACAAGGGAATAAGTTGTAAGCTTGGGAGGAAGGCGAGGAAGAGGTGAAGTAGTCTGGCTTTCTCGTCACTGGCTGGATTTGGCCCTTAAAAGCTAGTTCCTCTTGTGTATTATGGCTATAAACTTGCTAGGGGTCAACTCTCCTTCAGTCAACTATAGGCTTGCTTTAATTTGTACTCTTAAATCCTCATGTATATTCACCTCATTGAAATAGGTTTTTAATGAAACTATTTCTCAACTTTTTCCAAGTGTATCATGTTGATTACATCATTTATTGCAAAAGGTAACATGTGAGCTCTTCATGAGTGGATTTTCGTAGCTAAATAGATGCCGTGTTAGATAACCAATTGGTTATATTAAGTTATTTTAATGAATTCAAGCACTAGAATGTCTCATGCTGGTAATGCGCCTTTGTCACATGAAGGCTGCGAATAATAAGTCATAAGAGGATTGCACCTTATCATAAACTAAGTGTTGAGGTAAGTTACAAAAGAGTCACGCTTTAGCTAGCACAAGTTTGAATGCTCAGTTGGTGATTAGGTGCTCCCGAGTTGGTGAGGTCTAGTGCATAGTGGGCGATTAGGTGCACCCGAGCTGACACTAGCATATAGTGGGCGATTAAATGCACCCGAGCTAACATGAGGTCGAGTGCGCAATGGGTGATTAGGTCCACCTAAGCTGGTACTAATGCGTAGTGGGCGATTAGGTGCACCCAAGCTAACATGAGGTTGAATGCGCAGTGGGCAATTAAGTGTGCCCAAACTGGCAGGAGATTGAGTGTGCAGTGGGCGATTAGGTGGGCCTGAGCTGACGTGAGGTCGAGTGTGCAGTAGGTGATTAGATGCGCCTGAGCTAACGTGAGGTCGAGTGTACAATAGGTAATTAGGTGCACTCAAGCTAACATGAGATCAAGTGCACAGTGGGCGATTAAGTGTGCCCAAGTTGGCATGAGGTGTAGGTCGCATGAAAGCTGCGCCTTTAAATGAGTTGGTCACAGAATAGCCAGAGCTATAGTTCGTTGGTTGTGATCTACGATCTAGAAGGTCATTCAACCTGCTTCTCATCTTATCTGTGACTTTTTGGTTTTTGTGAGTAGTGTAATGATTACTGTCTCTAGTGAATATTTCTGCTAGGCTGGTGAGGACTTAATGCTGGCATACACGGAGCTGTCAGATTATGGGTATTAGGAGGATTCTTGGATCAACGGTTAGGCTTTGCATGATATAAATAAGGAAAACTCTTTTCCCCCTTTTCATTAGTCATTTGAAATGTGGGATTTACAGACTCTTCATTCCCATCTTCCCTACCAGTTTCATGACTGTTCGTTGTCGTCCATCATCTCTAGCACCGTTCCAACTTTCTAGGCCTATGGCTCTAATTCCGATAGCTGGAAGCTAATTTTGTTCACATCTTAAACCTCTTCATCTGTTTAGCATGGTAAGTTTTTCTCCCCGGCTTGTAGTTTCTAGATTTCTATTTTGAGGTTCTTGTAAGCTTGCTTATTTATTGTTTGACAAAACTGAAATGCTCGTTGAATTCTTATGTATTTTCTTTCGTTGTGTTTGGTTTGTTTGGCTAGCCGGTCGATAGGTGCTAGGGTTTCTGGTTACTATCTAAGTCTCTGATCAACTTTCTAGTCTTTAGTGGCCTCATAGTTGAGTCCTCCATGTATTTAGAGTTTGGGTCTTAGTGACTTGAGACGTATATGATTTGCCACCTAGGAAGGTCTTTACTAGGGTAAATTTTAATGTTAGGGAGGGTCTACTTTCAATGACTTGATTATATCTTCTTCTCTTTTTTGTAGATGTCTCTACCTCGTAGACACTGTCATCACCAAATAGGGAGTGAAGATTTGAAGGGAATGAGGAGGTCTTCCATGTCGTAAGGGAGGCGATCTCTCAAAGTGGTGAGGTCACAGAGGAATTCGTAGCTTACCTCAGATCAGAGGGGTCTGTAGCTCACTCTCACTTCACACACTACCCCTTGAATGTCAAGCTCAGCGAGCTCAAGGGGATAGCTCAGATGTACATTTTTTCCAAGGGTTGCCATGTTCTAGAACCTTCCTGTAATGATTACGTTGCTCTCCGTCCTTCGAAGTTCATAACAATCAGCATCCAATATCTTGGTGCTGGATTTAAGCTGCCCAGTTCCTTTTTTTGTAATTGATTTTTTGAATGAGCTAAAACTTTTCCCCTTCTAGTTGACTACAAATTCGTATTCCAGTTTGACATTTTTAGCCCTTGTCTATCTAAGAAACGACCTTCCACCTCTTTTGGCTAAAATTCTTTGCCATTTTTATAGCACTAAGAGCATTGGACAGTGATGAGGGATTTACTACCTCTCAGCCCATCCATCTAAATACAAGAAAATTTTACCTCAATGGGACACCAAGGGGAAGTCCAAAGTAGGGCATTATAAGACCTATTGGTTTTATGTTTCTTGCCCTCCCTACATCATCTTTGAAATTTTGCACTTGTTTTGAATCCTAGTAAGCGAGCTAGGAGGACGCAGGCTAACTTTGTCATTTACTTTGTTTCAAGTTTGAACTTTTGTTGTGTTTTTTGCATATAGAGCTAGAAAAGAGAGACCGGAGCTAAGGGGAAAGGAAATTGAAGTGTTTGACCAGTTTGTTGTCTCTAAAGATTTTCAGAATGATCTAGAGTTTGACAAAGAGCTTCTGTGGGCACAAGGGCTCTCTCCTGCCTTGGCATCGAACTTCTTGACAGCTCACGAGATATCAAATGTCTTACTAATAAACTGTGACTTTATGCCTAGATGCTAAATGAGCTAGAGGTTTTTTTAACTTTTTAAACTAAGCTGTTGACCTGAATGTTTGATTTACGAGCTGTGGACAACATTTGTCAAGTTGAATAACTAACAAGCCATACATTGTTGACATAGAGAAATCTTTATAGATCGTAGATTGGTAACCTAGATAGATCTTAGTAGATCGCGTGTCGCTAATGTGGATCATAGTAGATAAAACATGAGCTTTTCAGCTTTCTGGGACAGCTGGTTGGGTCATCATCTTGAATATGGCTTTTCATTGAGCATAAGTAGGGTCAAGTCATACCAGTTTATGCCAAACAGGGAATATATTGGAGAATTCTTAGTAAACATAGAATTGAAAAAGAATTTTGGATCTCTTTATTGAGATTTAAATAATGATACATAATTACAAAGCCAAGCTCGCTCTTATTGATAGTACAGACGGAGGTGCTCAGCGTTCCATGCTTAAGAAAATTCAGCCCCATCTGCATTTGTCAAGCGGTATGCTCCATTACCCAAATTCTTTTTTACTATATACAGGCTCTCCCAATTTAGACCCAAAGTCCCTTTGCTTGGTTTGCGAGCTCCTGATAAGATAAGGTATAGCATAAGATCACCTGCCCTATAGCTTCGAGCTCAGACCTTTCTATTATAATGTCTCATAACCTACTGTTGATAAGTTGCGACCTTGAGGCAAGCCATATCCTTTGTTTCTTCGATGAGGTCGAGATTCACAGTGAGCAATTGATTGTTGTCCTTTGGATTGAAAGTAGCCATTTGATATGAAGTTACTTTGAACTCCATCAGTATCATAGCTTTAAACCCGTAAACCATCGAGAAAGGAGTCTTTCCAGTGGTGTTACGAGCTGCGGTTCTATAGGCCCAGAGTACTTTTGATAGCTTATCTACCTATGCCCCCTTTCTAGCATCTAGTTTCGTCTTCAAGATCTATTTGATGATCTTGTTTACCACTTCAACTAGTTTATTGGCATCAAGATGGTCTACTATCAAGAAACTCTTTACAATCTCGAGGTTGTTACAAAACTCGATGAACAACTCGCTAGTGAATTAGGTCTCGTTATTGGTTATAATTTATTGGAGGACTCTGAACTAACAAATGATACTATTCCAAATGAAATTTTTAATTTTAGAGGAAGAGATTTTGCTTAATTCTTTTGCTTTTGCCACTTAGTAAAATAGTCAATGGCAACCATTGCATGCTTGTAGCCCCCACGACCTGCAAGGAGAGGCCCGATCAAGTCAATGCCCTATATTACAAAGGGCCAAGGACTAACAATCTGTTGAAGGCAGGCTGAAGGAGCTCGGGAAATCTTGGCAAACCTTTGGCATTTGTCACATCATCTAACAAGGTTGATCACGTCCTTTTTGGTAGTTGGCTAGAAGAAACCTTATCGAAGCACTTTTTAAGCTAGAGATAGCCCTCGGTGTGGTTTCCATAGTGTTCGACATGAATTTCTCCTAGGACAATGTCACAATCAGGGCCACTAATGCATCTGAGGAATGAAGCCGAAAAGCCCATTCTATAAAGCATGTTATCAATAATACAATATCTAGCAGCTCAAGCTCGCATATGGTGAGCTTCTAACTTGTCCTCTATGAGCTTGCCGTCTCGTAAGTACTTCAAGATTGGGCTCATCCATGAGCTTTAAGCTATAATAGTTGTCATTATAACGTCTTTCTATTCAATACTCGATGATGGGAGAGTTTCTACCAAGATTACTTCTGAGAAATCTGCATTCTTGGTTATGGCCAAGCGAGCTAATGCATCTATATGTGCATTCTGAGCTCATAGGACCTGATTAATCTTATACCTTCAGAAATTGTTAAGTAACTCTTGAACCTTCTAAAGGTAGATAGTTATCTTTGATCTTTTTGCTTGACACTCACCCTTTATGTGACAAACAACGAGCTGAGAGTCACTAAACATCCTTAAATTTTTAGCTTATACCTCCCTTGCTAAGCGAAGTCCTGAGAGTAGTGCTTCATATTCTGCTTTGTTGTTGGTGGCTCAAAATTCAAATTATAGTGCATAGAGGATTTTATGTCCTTTTGGGTTAATTAACAATATTCTTGCCCCTACTTTTTACTCGTATAAGGACCCGTCTATATAAAACTCCCACCATAGATCTTATGAAGTCTTTACTTCCTTCTCCATTGGTCTGATAAATTCCACGATAAAGTCTACTAAGGCCAGCCCCTTGATTATCGACCATGGTTTGTATAGGATGTCGAACTGGCTAGCTTGATGGCCCAGTTAAGCAAATGACCTAAGGTGTTAGGCTTTTGTAGAGTTTGCGTTAACAAGTACTAAGTGTGGCCACAATTTCCTAGACACAAGATAATAAGTGAGCTTCTCCATAGGCGTATATTTTTCCTCTGTGTTTAGCAACTTTTTACTCACATAATAAACTAGGAGTTAGGCTCTGTTTTCTTCTTGAACAAGAGTTACACTAATAGCGTGCTGGGATACTCCTAATTAAAGAATAAGCTTCTTGCCTTCTTGCAGCTTAGATAGCAATGGAGCTCGACCCATATATTCTTTCAAGTGTTAGAAAGCAGTCTCGCACTCTTCAGTCCATTCAAACCATTTGGCCTTCCTCAAAATATCAAAAAATGGCATGCATCTGTCTGTAGCTTTGGAAATAAATCTGCCAAGTATCGTGACCTGACTAGTTAAACTCTATACATCCTTAACCCCAGTTGGGGACCTCTTACTGATAAGTGCTTTGATCTTCTCTAGGTTTGCTTCAATCCCCTTGCTATTAACCATAAACCTGAGAAACTTTCCTGAGGCCACTCCAAATGCATACGTAAGTGGATTTAGTTTCATTTGATATTTTCTCAAAATTTGAAACATTTCATCTAGGTCCCTTACGTGATCCATAACCTGTCTAGGTTTTATGAGCATGTCATCCACGTAGACCTCCATAGTCTTCTCAATTTGTTCTTTGAACATCATATTAACTAGGTGTTAGTAAGTTACTCTTGTATTCTTCAGCCCAAATGGCATCACCTTATAGCAATATAATCTGTAATCCATAATGAATGAGGTGTGCTTCTCATCCTAGGGCTCTATGGGTATTTGGTTGTACCTCAAGTAAGCATCCATAAAACTGAAGAGTTGGTGCTTGGTTGTTGTGTTGACGAGTTGGTCGATTCTGGGCAAAAGGAAGCTATTCTTTGGACAAGCTTTATTGAGGTCAATGAAGTCAATGCATGTTCTCCATTTCCTATTCTTTTTTTTCACCAAAACAAGATTAGCTACCCAAGTTAGGTAGTGAGCTTCTTGGATAAACTTATTGGCCAATAGTCTATCGACTTCTTCCTTCAGAACGTTGGAACACTCAGCAGTCATTGACCTCCTCTTCTGATGAACTGGTTTGTGGTAAGGATCAATGTTCAACTTATGCGACATAATCTTGGGATTAATCCCCACCATATCTTTGTGATTCCAAGCAAAAACATCTAGATTCACCTTGAGGAAATCGGCCAGCTAGGTTTTCACATCAGGAGGCAAGTTCTTCCCTAGCTTAAGGCATCTCTCACTATTTGCCTTGTTAACCTGTACCTCATCAAGCTCCTCTATGGGCCTAATCTCTCTGCCTATATCTAGGTCACGAGGATCAAGGTCGTGATTGACCCTTACTGTGCTCGAAGCCTGGGGTTCCTTGCTAGAGTCCACGTTAACTCTTTTCTCTTTTTCCCTAATCTTTACAACATCCTCGTAGCATCGTCGGGTTTTGTATTGTTCACCTTGCATGCACTCACTCTATTAGGGGTTAGGAACCACACCGTCAATGTTTTGGTAGACATAATCATATCTAGGTCATTTAGTACTGGTCACCCTAGCACTATATTATATGTTGAGAGGCAGTAAATGACCAGGAATTGGCTTGACAATTTTTATCCCCTAAAGTGATAGGGAGCCTGACCTATCCCACTGGAAAGATTACATCCCCCCTGAAGTTGAAAAAAGCCTCAGGCAAAGGCTTTAGGTGGCTTTCACTCAGTCTCATTTGTTCGAAACACTTTTTATACATAACATTTACTAAGCTACCGATGTCTAGCATGATCCTTCGCATTTCAACATTGCCAATCTTAGCCCATATGGCAAGAGCATTATCATAAGGGGATTGGATTCCACGTGCATTGTTGTCCACAAAGGTGGTGCATTCAGAGGCGATCCTGGCTCTCTTAATGGGTCTTTTAGACTCACAACCTACAGACAAGACGTAGCTCACACTTCGTACATAGCGTTCGTGACCTACGTGAAGTGCCTGTGATGTGTGGCCTACCATGGACTGTAAAAATGGTCCTTATCATAGCTGGCTATTCGTGCTTGACCTACTGGGATGGTTGTGCTGATTGTTGGGAGCATTGAGGCTATTGTCTTGCAGGTTGCACTATGTAGTCTCTCAAGTGGCCTCTTCTGATCATATTTTCGATTATGTCTTTAAGTGACCTGCATTTAGAGGTGTTGTGCCTAATGTCATTATGATAGGCATAAAACCTGCCAGTATCCTTGTACTTATGTAGAGTTTTTAGGGGCCTAAGTTGCCCGAAATCCTCTTTGTGCTTCTCTGTGGCATATATCCTCTTTGGAGTGTCAAACAGGATACTATAATTGTTATGGTGACCTTTAGGTTTAGGTCACTCCCTCCTAGATTTCTTGGTAGGTTGAACGCCTGCACCATCATTCTGGCTCATTATGTCTTTCTTACGACTGCTCTCCTTTTTGTTCTGGCTAAAAGTAGAGCTGCTTGTTTCATTCCTCTATCCAAGCTTCTTCAAACCAAATGTCTCCTCTCATCTAACCTCCTTAGCAAGTCACTCATAGAATTCTCCCAGAAGTCTCATTAGGGTATATGCTTTCATATAGCTTTCCGTCTTTGTGAAGCCCTGTTGAGATCGCTATTAGGATGCTGTCATCGGAGGGGCTTTCTACGCTGTTAATCTCGCATCGGAATCTTCTAATATAATCCTTCAGCGATTTGTCCTTCCATTAGAAAATCATTGCTAGGTGGCAAGACAGTACGAGTTGCTTCCTGATAGCCTTATATTGATCAATAAATTTATTTTGACATTTTTTCCAGCTACTAATGCTACGGGCTAGAAGATTCTTGAACCACACTCAAGGTACATCTCTGAAAGTGGCTTAACACCTGGAAAATTCATAAAAAATAAAAAGAAACTTCAAAATAAAATTTTAAAGTAGAAAGGACTAAATTGAAAAATCAGCAAGGACTAAAGTGAAAAGTTAAGATTTCAATGGGGGCAAATTCTGAAATAATGCATAGATGAGGGGCCAAAGTGAAAAATTTATGGGAGGAAACTGACTCAGCAGGTAGCTGGTTTCCTGGGCTAATTTTTATGAAATTTTTCTGGAATTCTCTAGATGAACCCCGGTCGCCCTTTTTCTTCTTTCTTCTTCTCCTATGGTCCTCTTCGATCGACAAACTTCGAAAACTTTCTAGACACTTTCCCAACGCCGGAGCAAGTTCAGCCCTAACCCAAAGGTTGGCGTGATGCCGGAAAGCCATGGAAGTTTGACGCCTACATAAGGCCATCTGATGAGGTGAAAGGGTCCGCTATGGCTGCCATAGTCGTCGTTCGGCCACCCCTTTAATGGAGGCCATCTTGTCTCTTCCTTCCGGAGTGTATGTGGATTGGAAAAAGCTTGAGAAAGTTTAGCTCCTTCTTCTTCCTTGTTCTTGGTTTGGTTCGGCCAAGTGAGATTTTCGGGATGCTAGCGACACTCCGGCCGACGGCGAGCTAAGGGGGGACTCTTTGGGACCCAGTGAGTCATCCTAGAACAATAATTTTATTCCGTAGTAATTGGTTTGATAGTTGTCAAGATATTTGTGTTTGAGCTTATATATGTGTAGTGAAGAAAAATAGGAAATTTTGCTATTGTAGGACTCAAATAAATTCTTGATGGTTTGCAGAGTACATAATATCTAAACTCCCGTGTGTTAGATAGTTTGGATGAGTAAAGTGTAAATGTTGTTACACTTGATTTTCTATAAATTTGTGACTTGAGTATGGATTCTAATTGTTGAATAATTTTAGAAGTACCTTTGTTTTTTGAATTTTGAGTGCTCTGCACCTTCAGAATTATATTGTCTGAATGAGTAACTTTAGTTATTGTTGATATGTTAATTGTTAGGTTATTGGTTGATGTTTAAATGTTAGTTGGTCGATTTACTGTATGCTGAATTGTGGGCTATTGTATAGGTTTGGATTGAGATAATCATATTTAGTGTAAATGTTGCCATTAGATATGTTCAAATAAAGCGTGGACTTGGTAATACTTACATTTTCATAGGATTACATTTTGGAGGTGAATGGATACCCTCGCCTTTGTAAATGTTGTCTGGTACTAAAGTAGTCTTATTAAATAAAAGGGTAGTAATTTTCATAATTTACAATACCGATGATGAGTTTATTCTGAGGTATTATCTATATATAGATCATATACTTATAAATTAAATAACATGAGAACTGGATTCATTGGAAACCTATTGGTAACCTGGTAATATCTGTCAACAGCCTATAAGGCTGGATAATACAGAAAGAATAGCCTACATGGCTAGGTAATACTGAGAAGAAAGAAAAGCTTGAATGGCGGTAACAGCCCAAGGGGCGGTAATGTGGAATGATAAAGGAAAATAAGTATATGATACGAACATACTATACAAAAGAAACTACTGATAATACCATGGTTACTAATATGAGTTTCCTTTGGAATTTAGGGATTGAAATTATATTCTTATATAAAATATATATATGTATATGAATATAAGTTAACCAACTAAGGATCCAATGGTAATTCCTGGGCAGCCCACAAGTGCACTTATGTTTATCCGTTCTGTAGGAGAAATAAGGGGGTGAACTGGTCAAGTGTAATACGGTTGGAAATGGAGATCTGTTCTAGTTCCCTGATGGATTCCTTTGGATTTGGAACCAATGGTTATTCACAGGAAACCCTCAGGTGTACTTGTGACCACCTGATGTTTATTGGAGCAATAAGGGGGAGGGTGGAATAAAATGAAACATCTGAATGGTGTTGTGGATGATATGGGGGTGATCTAATCAGTTCTGGTTACCTATGAGAATTATCTGGACCCAAGCAATAGTCTTTAAAGAAAAGAGATACCAAAGTAAATAATTCATATGGTATATAATTTATAATATTGAGTTATTGTAATATTCATTGTATACTATTTATGATTAAGTCCTGGA
>JANHAO010023971.1:0-11747 GCA_026873985.1 Saraca asoca
TTCTGTCTTTTACATTTATTTCTTGATGTAACAGAATTGTAACTTGTAATCATTGCATGTAACCTTTCTTCCTCTATAAATAGGATATTACTATTAGAAAGGAGGGAAAGAGGGGAAAAAGAGGGAGAGGCTGAACAAAAACAAGCCAAAGCTCTATAAACTTCTTTTCAATTTAATAAAAGCTTTGCCGTGGACATAGGGTCTGATGCCGCTCAGATTTAGTCGAACCACATTAAAAACACTGCCTGCCATTATCCATCAAAGCTCCCATTCCTCTTCATTATCTTCTTCTCTTGCTCGATCCATAGAGAAATAGTTTTAGGTCTAGGAACCGATCATTGTTGACTAGAATTTGGCCCAAAACAAGATTCCACCATTAACATTTTTGGTGCTAGAAAGAGAGCCCATCTATTTCTAAATCATCCTTCTATCCAGCTATAATGATGAGAGGGAGGGTTACCAAGAGTTCTAGCACTCCAGTCGTTCAACCGATAGCCCCTCAACCACTTCTTGAGGACATGGTAAGAGAGTTGGCTGAAACTGTCAAAGCGCTAGCATAAGCGCAAGCTCGAGGTGCACAAAGGCAAAAAGAAATCGTAGCACAACTCCAGCAGTTGTGTGAAGAAGCTCGAAAAGAGACACGTGAGAATCACCGCGACCAGCGATTTGGGGGCTCGCAGCAAGTTAAGAGCTCTAGATCCTAATCCAAAGCTTAGGATCCAATAATGAAGTAGGTCCTCCAAAGGTTGAAATAGCTAGAAGAATGCCCCAAATCTCAAAATAATCAACCTCGCTACGAGGAAAGCTTGCCATTCTCTATGGAAATCGAAATGCAGCCCCTTCCACAGAAACTTAAAGTGCCCGCGATCCCGTCGTATGATGGAAACAGTGACCCCTGTAACCATTTGGATACGTTTAACATCTAAATGGACCAGCAAATAATTGACCCCTTGGTTAAGTGTTGCGTCTTCCCAGCCACATTGGGAGGTATCCCTCGGGCATGGTTCAGAAGCCTCCTGACTCGTAGTGTTAATAGTTGGGAAGAATGCCAAAAGAAATTCGTCGACTAGTATCGGGCATTGAAGAGGCAGCTCATGCCTCCCTGCCATCTTGCAATGTTCTTTCAGTGCAAGGGTGAATCACTGAAAGATTATATAGCCAAGTTCAAGCATGAAGCCAACTTTGGGGAAAATCCTTCTGAGGAAAGCATCTTAACAGTAATCTCAGTGGGACTCTGCAAGGATGGGAAAATGTACAAAAGCCTCTACAAGTCCCTGGCTCGAGATCTCACTGAATTCTATAAATAAGCTACCAAACAAATAAGATGGGAGGAAATCTTCGGTATGGAAGAGCCCAAGCAGAGGACAGACACCAGTGGTCTTACCACGAACAAAAAGAGGAGTGATGAGAGTCGCAGTCATGACCCCAGTCCTCAGCTCATGAAGAAGGCAAAGCCTCAGTGACCTCAGCCTTTAAGGTCGCTTCGAAAGCTATAATATCCTGTCAGATACACAGGATAGGATTTTTACCGTAGAGAGGCATAAGGAAGATTTTGTAAGGCTCAAGCCCATCAGAGCTTCCTCCAAGGCTAGAAACCCAAGCAGGTTTTACACTTATCACAACGAGGTCAGACATACCACCTTAGAATGCTGGGCACTGAGAGATGCCATAGAAGACCTTATCAGAAAAGGCCGATTACAAGATTATGTGGTAAGGTTGTCAAGACAACAAGCTCAACAGACTCAGCGAACTACTATTCGAGAGCCGGAGCCTTCCATTAGAACCATATTTTGATCCTATAATATTCTCTTAAGATCAACGACAATCTTAAAATTTTTGTATAAATTATCTAGTGGAATACTGTATGAAAAAGAGCTGCTTTATGTTAATTTAATATTACTCACAACCGATTGGTCAAAATTTAGAAATGTTACCAAGCTAGTGATGAGCTCTCATTTCACCACCACACGGATACATCCGGGGGTAAGACGGCATGAAACCTACGCCGTTGATACATCCAAAGCAAGCCACATCCCACAAACCGAGAACAAAAGAATACAATCCCCAACCTAAGCAATAGGATTGTTGTCTCACTGAGCAACAAGATTACTGTAAGGCTGAGCAACAAGATTGCTATCTCACTGAGCAACAAGATTACTGCGGAACTGAGCAACAAGATTGCTGCTTCACTGAGCAACTAGATTGTCAAGAGACTGAGCAATGAGATTGCTAGCAAGGATGGATTTTATGATGACCACTAAGCAACAAGATTGCTATAGGACTGAGCAATAAGATTGATGTCTCACTGAACAACAAGATTGTTGTCTCGCTGAGCAACAAGATTGCTGCGGGACTGAGCAACAAGATTGCTACCTCACTGAGCAACGAGATTACTGCAAGATTGAGCAATAATATTGTTGTCCTATTGAGTAACAAGATTGCTATGGTATGGATTCGACTAATATGCGATCTTACCTAACAAAGAGCTATCATCTCGTTGAGGTATGGAGACACTACAAAATGCTCGAAAAGCTTGCACAGGCTCGAAAAGATGCTATAAACTCATTGCAACTCTCATGCAAATAAATGCTCACAGCTTACTAGCAAAAATCCTCCCAGACACAGCTCGTATGTGACCTGGCTAGATTTTACTCGTCATTAATCAATGCAACCATATGCTAAAGTTCATTACACCAAAGTTGCGACCAATTGACCAAACAAGCATTTCATTGATTTGCGGCAATATACATCATTATCAGAACCAGATGAAAGCGTTCAATACAACATTCAAGAGCTGTATAGAGAAGCTCATTCATTAAAAGGCCTCATTCAACGAGGTAAAATTACATTAGAGGAGGGAAATACAGAAACACAAGCCAAAAGAGCCTGAAGCTGAGTCAAAAATAGAAAGCCAGCTACCAGGAGATGAACTCCCACTAGTAGGAAAACCAACGAGCCTGATTGCTCCTGCTTATATCTCTCCTAAGCCAGCTGTTCCTCCTGGACCAAACCTAAAAAGGTGCTAGGATTCTAGTTGACAAGGTTGGAAATCATGATAAAGTCATGAAGAAATAATCTAAGATCTACATAAGATCTCCCCTGTGGCTAGTATAAAGATCTCCCCCATAGGCTATCCATGCCTCAGAACCTCATGCAATAGGCCATACATGCCTCAGTGCTTCACCAGAAGTTGAACCAACAAAGATATTCGAGGGCCTAGCTGATGCTTCCATCTGATCATGAAGAAGCAAGAAGAGCTTCTCAAGCTTTATAAACTAATTTAGGCTTAGTAAATGACCCAGCAGACAAAAGACCATGTCTGATCGAATGGTCTTGAGAAAATCAGATTGCCACACCAATGGCTAGAAGGCAAGGTCAGAAAAAGAAGTATGGCCAAATCAGATGATGTGAAAGATTGAAAGCCCGAAATGACAATGCGGCAGAACAAAGGACTTTGACTAAAATAGCAAAAGTTACAACTCCTAGTCCGCGAAGCAAACTGAGAGTTAGGGGGCTTATGTTATAGGCAAAAATCGATCTCACCCAAGTATGCCAAAGGCCTAGCGGAAGCTAAATATGCGATAAGGGACATCCAGCTCACTAAAGACGAGTGCGCGAGGTCCTGGCCCGTGTGTTCGATAAGTTGCCCTGCTAAGCCCTAGCTTGCCAAGTCTCGATCCGCATGAAGGGAGCTTGCCACTCTAGCCTCGAGCCCGTCCTTGCTGCTTGAAGAATAACAGCTATCCCCTACCAGAGATCTCGATTTGTGAAAGCTAAGCATCCCCCAAGGCCGAAAGCTCCACGAGAAGGAGCTCCAGACAGACTTGCATCAAGCTTGTATTCCAGTCGACCAGAGAGGCCCACCCCATAAAAAGTAACCTGTTGCAGTCAGATTGTAGGAGTTTTTCTGTCTTTTACATTTATTTCTTGATGTAACATAATTGTAACTTGTAATCATTGCATGTAACTTTTTTTCCTCTATAAATAGGAGATTACTGTTAGAAAGGAGGGAGAGAAGGGGAAAAGGGGGAGAGGCTAAACGAAAACAAGCCAAAGCTTTATAAACTTCTTTTCAATTTAATAAAAGCTTTGTCGTGGATGTAGGATCCGGTGCCGCCCGAATTTAGCTGTACCACATTAAAAATACTATTTGCCATTGTCCGTCAAAGCTCTCCTTCCTCTCCATTGTCTTCTTCTCTCGCTCGATCCACAGAGAAACAGTTCGGGGTCCAAGAATTAATCATCGCTAATTGGAATTTGGCCCAGAATCATATTCCACCATCAATAATTAATAATTATAGTGAACCTTTGCACCATATCCTTGATTGGTTCACCATCATTCACTTTGAAAAGCTCATAGTAAGATACAAGCATGTGGCCTTAGATGCCTTGACTTCATAAGCTACTTCAAGAGCATCTCACATGTCTTTAACAATGGCATAGTTGGATACTCTTTCATAGTCACTAGGCCAAAGTGAATTAGAAACAATCCATTTGACCTTAGAAGCAAGAAGATGTTTTTTCTTTTGATCTTCACCCTAATTACTTCTAGGTTTCAAAATGGTTACACCATTTTCAAGTTTAATCGGTAGATTGTATCTATTTTCCATTATTTCCCACATACAATATTAGTGGCCTTAATGAAAATTTTCATCTTTTATTTCCAATATGTATAGTGTTATGCATTGAACATAGGAGGTTTGTTCAATGAAGGACACTCAAGTAAAATGCTAAATTCATTCAAATCCATTGGATCCTCAGGTAATTACGCCTTAATAATAAGAGCCTAGCTTTGATACCAGTTGCAGCCAATGATTTCACCAAGAAAGGGTGAATTGGTTTGAGGATTTTATAACTTTTCAAATCATTTTTCAAAACCCCTTTTCAGTTTTCAAATAATTTCAATACTTTGGAAACAAATGATCAACAATCTCATAAACCAACCCTAGCAATATAAAACTTAACTCATTAATTACTCAACATTAACTTGAACAATAATGAATATCAAGAATATTAAGTGCAAAAAAAAATAAATTACAAAAAAATAAAAGAATAGGAATAAAGAGATTCAAACGCAGATTTTTATAATAGTTCCCCTTTGAAGATCCATTTCAAGATATACATTCATTCTTCAAGCTTGAAACAAGCTCAATTCCACTAAGATATGTCTCTCCAAGTTTGAATCTGGCACAAAGAGAAGCCTCTATAATGATTGTATGCCCTGAGAATCAAAACCCCTTTCAGATGCCTCACTCAAAAATAAGGAAACAAGAAATACTACACTCTTTCTAACCTAAGGTTTGCTAGCCCTAAAATTTACCAAAAAAATTTGAGATGAAACGAAAGAAAATAGTAAGAACTCAAAAATTCAAGATACAAATTAAGCTTTAAAGGTAAAAATTTACTCAAATCTAGCTCAAAAAGTTGTAATAAAATAAATAGAAGAAACTCAAAAGAAATGGAAAGTATTTGCCTCTTAGAATTTAGGGTTCGCACTGAAGAAACGAGAGCACATATAGTGAGAGAGCAGTGAGTGACTGTCATTTCAAAATTTACTTTAGTTGAGTTGACCTATAAGTCAAATTGCATAGGGCAAATTTTGAATTGCTAGTGATCTTGTGAAGAATACAAAGCTTTCTATGAAAAATTGGCCTTTACAATTTTATTCACAATTGGACTTGCATGCCTAGCTTCATGAAGGTGTGATTTGACTCACATGCACAGTTCAAAAACTAGAAACTAAATCACTCGCAATGCGATGCTCTCAAACAGAATCCAAAAGGCACATGAATCACCCAAAACTAAATCACTAATGTGCCTTTTGGATTCTACTTAAGAGCATCATGTTGTAGATGATTCGTCTCACATACACAGTTTAAAAACTATAAACCAAATCACCCACAATGCAATGCACTTAGGCAAAATCCATAGGGCTAGGATTTGACTCTTATGCATAGTTCAAAAATTGCAAATTGAACTGCTCGTAATGTGATGCTCTCTAGTAGAAATCAAAGGGTTATGATTCGACTTATGAGCCCAAGATTTGCAAAATTCAAATTGTTGTTTTGAAGTGCCTAGCTTCAAGAAGGTGTGATTCAACTCGCATGCATAGTTCAAAAACTCAAACCAAATCATTCACAATGTGATGCTCTCGAAGAGAATCCAAAAGGCTGTAATTTGAGTCACTTGCATAGTTCAAAAACTACAAATCAAATCGCTTATAATGTGATGCTCTCTTGCAAAAATCAAAGGGTTGTAATTTGACTCGTGAGCCATAGATTTACAAAATTCAAATTGTTGTTTTGAAAATTTTTAATAAAAACATTTATAAATAATTTCAAAATGTTTGTTTCAAATCAAAAGCATATTTTCCAAGTATAAAACTTTGTTAAATCATTTAAGAACATGGAGAAATACTTTTCAACAAATTTTTCCAAAAATCTTGATGCAAATCCTTAAGGAAAATACTTCTTAAAATTAACTTCAACCTTAAGCTAAATTCAAATAAATATTAACCTTTACATCAAATTGATCCTAAGCCTAATTTAAGTCTACACCAAGCAACTGAAGGCCTTCCGAGATAAGAACACTAAAATTTAATACATTTAGCACATCTAAAACAATAAAATTATAAATCTTTTGATAAAGGGGCTAGACTTAACAAAAGCATACATCAAGAAAAGTGTTTGTAAGAGGGTGGAGCTTTGTCACAGATCGTAACTCTTTTTGCTTGTCTTGTTGATTTTCCTTTGAGAGAGCCACTTAGCAAACACAAAACCAAAAAATTTTAGTAAGAAGAAAAATCAAAAGGCAAGTGATATTGATAACTTTGAGAGTAACAATAAAAATTGAATCAACATTAGACCATTACACTAAAAAAAATGATATCCATCCAATTGCTTTGATTCAGGGACAAATCCTTCTCTCAAATTTTCCCAATTTGAGCATGAAATCTATGTTTTGAAGGGGGAAAAGATCCCAAATTCATCTTCACAAGTCATTTGGTATAACTACATCTAATTATGGCATTATTTCAAACACCTAACATGTTATGAATTTTACTCACAAACACAAAACAAAGGACCAAAGAAATTTCATCAACTAGAAATGGATTCATTATTACTCATTATGCATTAATATCTTGGCATGGAGCCTTTCTCTCTACTCTACTATTACATGAACTTCCTCACTCCTCCTTGCACTTCTCTTTCTCATCCTTTTCATATAGCTTCCTCAAGTATGGTGAGTTGCTTTTGATAGTATTGTAAAGTTTTATTTCACTTAACATAAGAATGACACATAACATTTATGTGTCTTCAGTTTTAATTTCCTTTGAAACTCTCAATTTTATGGTGTCTTCTATAGTACGATCACAAGTTGTTCCTATATATTTGTTCAACCATTTCAATTCTAATTGACATAAATAAAAATTTTTTGGACAAAAACTAAATTATGATCTAATAACTTCTTCTCTTTACTATATTGTCTTATTGGATTTTCAAAAAAATTGATGTAAAGCATAATCTAAAACTGCATAGAGACAACCATTGCCATTATTAAATAACAAGGGTATTCTAATCATGCCAAATTCATGATTCCCACCATCATACACAACACCCTAACCTAGAGGTAAGGCTTAGTTTGTCGAATTTTTCTTACATTCCTAGAAATATTTTAAGGGAAAGTTAAATTTCCATGTTTTGATCAAAATTTAGAAAAATTTACAATGTTGCCAAAAATGTTTTTAGCCAAATATTCCTTCAAAATGTTACTATAAAAGGAGATAGGTATTTTACATTCCTATAATATGGAAATATTTTAGTCATATAAAAAAATTATTTTGCTCATCATTTCATTAATGTCTTACCATTTCAATCTACCACCACCTATCACCATTAACTACCGTTTACTACCACATACTACTATTGGTCACTGCACACTACCACACAACACTGTTAATGTCCACTTTGAAATATTATCTATATATAAGTTCACTTTGAAATATATTCAAAAAGAACAAATGTATGACATCAATATGTTCTAATGCTATTTCTATGAACAATTTTCATTTTTTTGATAACTTTTTCACAATAAAAGTAGTTATTTTGTATAAGTTTGTATTAGGACATACAATATTTACGTATGATATATTTTTTTATTTATTTCATTACGCCATAAAATAATATCAATATAACATTATACCAACTTAAGAGAAAACTTTTAATTTGAAATTTGGATCGGGGGTTAATATAATAATTTAGGAAGACAAATCACTCAATACATATATAATGTGTAAAAACATTGTAATTGGGGAACGCCCCTCAAATCATTGTGGCTCCATCCTTTTTACCCTTATTATCATTGATTAATATTTATTATCATTAATAATCATTTATCACCAATCAACTTTTCACTATTAATTACTCATTTTTGAATGAAAATATTTTTAATAATTCAATAATATTTTTAAATATATATAAATTAATTAAAATAAAATATTATAATATTTTTAAGAATTTTTTAATTAAATATCATAATATTATAATATTTCTAAAAAGTATATTTCAAGAAATCATATTAATAATCATATTAAGATTCTTCAGAGTTATAATTCTGTGAGCTAAACTCGGCTAAAGATGAAAAACAAAAAGTTAAATGATAAAATAACCAAAAATAGAAAAAAAAAATGAGAGAAAAAAAAGAGTTATCAGCGGATTTGAAGTAAACTTGTACTCTAGATTATTAACGCTTTGAGATCCGATAGCAGTCTCTCTTTTATCTCAAGGCTCTCTTTGTTCTTCATCGGTTCCTGTTCTCATTTTCTAGTCCGTACGCAGATTTTCTTCCAACCAAGGAGAGACAGAAAACGAAGGGAAATTTTCAGACAGTTGAGGGCAAAGTAAAGAGAATAGTCTAAGCAATAGACAGAAGAAGCTCAAAGATTAGCAAGCGTGTTAGAAGCTCGAGAGAATCAACGTTATTTGCAGTATTTATTGCTGACCGTCTTTGATCGGAACTGCTGCTTTTTTTTTCAAGTTATCCTCTTTCTTGTGTTAGAACCAGGTCTCTAGTTTCGGTACTGATTCTGTTTTTATGAGTTTCGGTGATTGGTGCGCCAAAATGAGTTGCTGATTGTATTTTATTGCAGCATACGGTTTTCGATTCGATCTGGTGCAAGTCTACTAATTTTTCGGGGAAACCGTGGTTTTTGACTTGATTTCTGTGCTGTGTGTTGATTACGGTTTTGCCGTGGTTGCCCATGATATTGGTTGATTTTCATGCCGCCTGAACCATTGCCTTGGGATCGAAAGGACTTCTTCAAGGAGAGGAAGCACGAGAGGTCTGAATCTCCAGGGTCTGTTGTGAGATGGAGAGACTCGTCTTATCACAGTTCCCGAGATTTCAGTCGGTGGGGATCGGCCGATTTTCGCAGGCCACCTGGTGAGTTTGATTCCTCTTTGTTTTAGGTTTTTTTTTTTTTTTTAAAGAGACCTAGGTTTTGTTAATATCTAACAACGTCAAATCAAATCCGACCGGTTTGGATACTGTTCTTCTGCTTTGTTATGTGTGTATATAGAGCTCAAGTAATTTGAGGGGTTTATGACTCTCTCTCTCTCTCTCTCTCTCTCTCTCTTTGAATGTTTATCGTGGAACGTGTTTTGGTTTGCTGAGAATCTGGATCTGTGGCTGTCCTGGATTCATGAGATTTTCGGCCCTCTTTTTTCTGGGTGCAAGAATATATACTTTGCTTTTGTTGATTTTTTTTATTCTTTTTTTTTTTTGTTTAAATATTTTCTGAAGGTCATGGTGAGCAGGGTGGTTGGCACCTGTTTTCGGATGATTCTGGTCATGGGTATGCTCTTTCTCGGTGTACTGACAAGATGCTGGAAGAAGAGAACTGTCGGCTATCGGCTGCACGAGGAGACGGAAAATATGGCAGGGGCAGTAGGGAAAATAGATCGTTTAACCAGAGAGATTGGAGAGGACATTCATGGGAAACCACCAATGGCTCTGTAAATATGTCTAGGAGGCTACCAGATGTCACTAGTGAGCAGAGGTCAGTTGATGACATGCTAACATACCCATCTCATCCTCATTCTGACTTTGCAGATACTTGGGATCCGCATGGCATGAAAGAACAGCATGATAAGATGGGTGTTAACAATTTGGGCACAGGCCGGAGATGTGATCGGGAGAGTTCTCTAGGTTCAATTGACTGGAGACCCCTTAAATGGACTCGCACTGGAAGCTTGTCATCACGAGGCTCAGGTTTTAGCAATTCAAGTAGCTCAAGGAGCGTTGGTGGGGCAGATTCCAATGAAACAAAGACTGAGTTGCAACCCAAAAATGCGACTGCTGTGGAGTCCCATTCAGGTGATGCTGTTGCATGTGTGACATCTGCTGCTCCATCTGAAGATACAATTTCTAGGAAGAAGCCTAGGCTGAATTGGGGTGAGGGGCTTGCAAAGTATGAGAAAAAGAAAGTTGAGGGGCCTGATGTAAGTGTAAGCAAGGATGGCCCCACTGGTAATATAGAACCCTGCTGTTCCCTTGGATCCAGCTTGGCAGATAAAAGCCCAAAAGTTACAGGATTTTCAGATTGTGCATCTCCTGCGACTCCATCTTCTGTTGCTTGCAGTTCCTCACCAGGTACACTGATGGATTCTTCTCTCCGTTTTCAGTTTCTTTAGCCCTCTAGTAGAGTGTTATATTGACCAAACTAAATGCTGGGCAACGGTAAACAACTAGGTAACTTAACTTGAAGAAGTGTTCAAACTGATAGTAAAATTACTTTTCAGGACTAGGCAGTTTGTCATGTTATATAAAATTGTTATATGTACTTAGAAGTCTGGCGAGGAAAACTGAGTTTACATTCTTTTGTGTATGGACCAAGATATTTCATGTAAGCAGTTTTCTTTCAGTTGAAATTTAAAACGTTATTGGGATTTTAAATGTTTTTAATTAATACATGGTCTTTGATAGAGCACAATTGATCCATGTAGCTGACCCCACCAAATGAAATGAGGCTTAGTTGTTATCATCAATCTTCATATGTGAGACACGAGCTGTCTGCATTCTGACTGATCTTGATTCTTTAGGTTGGTATCTGATTGGAGTTGAAACCAGAGAATATGTGAATGGCTCACACGAAAACCTCAGCCAGAGAGCATATATTTAGACTAGGTAATCATTGCTAACAGATAAATCCCTAATAATCAAGACATACTTACTAAGATGGCTTTCTAACTAAAACAGATGATCTCCTATTTTATTTACATAACTCTGCACTCCTTTCAAGCCGGAGTATACGTGTCATATGTACCATGTTACGAGTATAATCTACCTTTGGATCTTGGAGAGACTTAGTGAAGATGTTGGCCAGTTGATCATTAGAATTGGTGAAAGAGGTCACAATATCTCCCAATAGAACTTTTTCTCAAACAAAATGGCAATTAATTTCTATATATTTGGTTCATTCATGAAAAATTGGATTGGACGCATTGTGCAAAGCTGCTTGATTGTCACAAATGAGTTACATAGGTCCTGATTCACAAGACTTAGCTCTTAGACTAGTTGCACCAGCCGTGTAAATTCACAAGTAGCTAGAGCTATAGCACCAGGGGTGGAACCCATTTTTCTGTTTTTTTTTTTTGGGGGGGGGGGGGGGGGGGGGGGGTGGTTGCGGAGGTGCACGTACGAAGTTTTATTTTTATTTTTAATTCTAAAATATGTATTGGAAAAAATAG
>JANHAO010023972.1:0-11755 GCA_026873985.1 Saraca asoca
GAAGCTAATTATCATGGTTGGTTGTTTATGATGAAGGGTGAAGTGCATTATGGGTTTTACAATAGGGCTGAGGATTAAAGTTTAACACACAAACATCAATTACAACAAACACTCAAGTACCCACTCAAATACTTGTCTCAAAAGTGCTGCTCTGTGAGTGACACCAATTATGCCATCTCATTGTCTTACTTCTGCTTAACTATGCTCATCTGCCTCTACTTTAATATCACCACAGTTTATATCATTTTTACTAAGCAAAAATGTTGATGAAAAACAAGTTGATTGAATAACTAATCCACTTCCAACACATTCAAATACAGATATAACCTCCATCTTAAAATGGTTTCATTTTAACTAAAATTTTATATCAAATCAAATATATTTTTTCTCTCAAATTAATTATAAGATAAATATTTAGTGTAATTTATTATTTACAAATAATTTTAACAAAGAATTATAAAAATTAATAGTTATAAATATTAAATATAATTATCTCAAAATTAAAAGAATAATTTATAATTTTTTGCCACGTATAATATATGGGAATGACGTCGTAGAGATCTTTTTGCATAATTTATTTTGGTGGATATATAGTATCAAATATCAATATCAAGATGAACACCGTATTGAGAGAGAAAGAGGAGTACTCATGGGAAAGGTAACTTTTGCAAAGTTCTTGAGCAGTGCAAATTGCCAACGTTAATAATGAAATTAAAGCTGGTGCCAAACTGCCAATGCTAGCTAGTTTCCTGATCAAACTGAAATAAAGAGCATAAAATAATCATTTGGAATTAGAAGTAGGCCTAACTTCAGCTTAGGGATCTGGATTCAGTTCCTCAGTATGACTGCCCATATGTAAACATCAAGTTGCTTGTTTTTTATTTTAGAAAATTCTCTTGACTTTCCATAAATAATTAAAATTTTTCAGCAATAACTAATCACTACCATGTATAATTATTAACAATTTCGTCGATAAAATTAAAAAATATTGATAAAATAATTATTAAATCATAATAATAATAATAATAATTCTTTAATAATACTCTATTTATATATTTTTATTCCTCCATCATGTTATTCATAAATGAAATGATATGTACAAATGATCAAAATTATATAAATAAAATATTATTTAAGAATTATTATATCTATTTTTGTAATTTAGAGAGCATTTTATCAACATCTTATAATTTTAAATACAAAATTATTAATCCTATTTAATAACAACAATGATTCTAACTTGTGGATAAAAATATATACTATAATCCCAATATTACAATTCGAACAAATTATTCGAACAAGTTATTGTAATAGCTGTAATTACAATTCTATTATAATTATATATAGTTAAAATATTTGTGCGAACAATTGAAAACTTCAAGACTAAGCAATATTTGTAATTAACATTTAGGTGATGTTTGTTTTGATCCGAAATATTTTTCATAAAAATAATTTTCTTATTTATATTTATAGTTATAAAATATTAAAATAATATAAAATTTTTTATTATTTAATATTATAAGTAAGGAATATAATAAAAAATAACATTTATTATTTTTAAAAAAATTAAATTATTTCCCCCAATATTATAACACTATACATCAACATCATTTTATTAATTACAAGATATAAAAATGATATGAAAATCTTTTAATAAAAATTTCTTACAAAAAATAATTTTTGACAAAACAAACGAAACTTAAACATGCATGATCTGCACAAATGCATAAATTACAATGCATTATAATCATAATTTAGAAAGAAGATAACAATTCTAGTTTTACCTCTTAAACTTACTTATTTAAGCCTAAAAAATATATTATGATAGTGATAATAGTTATATTGTGATTAATAAAATTATAAACAAATACAAAAATATAATTATTATAATATAAAATTACAAAAAATTATAATTGCAAGACAATCAATAACATTAATAATATTATACGTAGCATCACGGGTTGCGGAGATTAATCAGTGGAGGCTTTGCCGCTCTTTTGTTCAAATAGAAAGAAAAAAAATTTGATTTAGGAATCGGAACATTGTTTGTTTGTTTACCATTTTCAACAAATACCAGACACAAACTATTTTTGTTCCTGTACAATAGCAAGTTGCCAACCAGTTCAAATCCAAAACAACATCTGGTTTTTCAACAAGAGTTGACAACGTAGCTGATTGAAAATCCCAAGCTCTCGAACATGGCCAAATATAATAAAGATTTGTCCAGATTTCCCAACCACCAAGCATGACTTTCTAAACCACTTATTTTGATAACCTAGTGACCAATTTATACGCTGCTCTCAAATCAGAGGTAACCTTTGGCTTTAATAATTCATTTTTAACCTTTTCTTTGATAAAAGACGCACCCAATAATGGCAAATAACATCAAAACCCTAGTAGTTTTGAGTGGCAGATCTTATCTGTAAGATTTGGATTTTATTGGGAAATTTCTACCAACAGACATGCATGGACAGCCTGGTGACTCGGAGAAACTACCTTACATTACATATTCATATATAGTCCAAGAGTTAGTAGGGTAAAATGTCAAGTGAAAATTATATATCAATTGCCTGCATATGTAATTTAGATATTCTAAACATTCTCTTATTCGTTTGAATTTTTGAGGTAAAATTCCTTGTATATACAAGGGGCTATGGCTCCTCTAAATTTTAAAATTTTTTCAATAATATATTTTTCGGTTTAAAATTAAAATTTTAATAAGTTGGCCACTTTACTATCTACTATTTTTATTTGAAAATAATAAACTATATATTATATTTCTGTAGAATTTTTTTTAACATGTTATGACTACTTTAGTTTTTTTTTTAAATTTAGCCCCCTAACCAAAACTCCCACCCTCCACCCCTGGATCAAATAGTAGTTGACTTGGCATTAATCTATTAGAACCTCTTGGTTTAAAAGGTCAAAGATTTCAATTTTTACTACTATCATTGGTTATAAGTAAAATTAAAGATTTACGAGCACAAAATAAGAGGGATATGTGTATATTTTTATATGTCAACAATACAACAATTTTAAATGAAACTTTAGAAGATTAACTTAAACTTTATCAAAGTTTAAAAGATAATTATATATTTATTGGGTAATTAGAATTCTTGTTTATAGACATATTACCAAAGAAATCAGGGCTTTGAGCTTTCACTGCATTGGAACTTGATAAGGTGAGATTTGTGGGAGAAATGGCTTCTTCTCTTCAGTGAGAAATCATGTACGGCAAATTCTTATAACTAGCTAGCTATCACCAAAAAGAAGCAATGAAACAAGAAGAGGAATATTCCAGCTTGTGGTGAGCTGCCTCAATATATAAACTAACCCCACCAATGCCTCAATGAAAAGATACAAATCAATTAGAAGTAGAATGCAAAGATCTTCATCTCACTAAGATATTGAAACTTCCATACGTACCCTAGCTGCCACACAGAATGAAGCAGATTATTATACTTAAGAGAAATTGCAATATTTGCAAAAAGTGATTCACAATTATTACCAACTCATTTCCCTTTATGTCAGGATTTGCCAAATTCCATCATTCTCTTTAGTGGTTATAGCAAAAAATATTCTCCAGCTAGTTTAGAATATTAAGATCATATTAATTAATACTAATCGTACATATATATTTCATTATTTCAATGTGATTAGGCTTTTGATTATTTGTTTTCAAATGCTCCAAAACGCTTTAGTGGAATCCTAATGAGAAGAATCAAAGAAACTTCTTCTTTTTTCTATAACAGGCATGAGGTATCCTTAACTGCAGCAAACCTCATACAGAACGGAACTTTAATTTATTTTATCTTAAATATGCTGTAAAGAAATGCATATATTCTCTTGCCCTAACTGCTGTCCACCATATCTTCCTATAATATATTTATTTATTTTTCATAAACTGAGTTCATGACTTTAAAATATCAAAGGCACATGATTTAGGCATCTTGTTCAAGGTGCTTGAGTACTATTGTTTCATTCAAGAGGATGTTTTTATTGTTCAATTTTGGATTGATGAACATGCAGAGCCATCCTTTCTAACTCCTGAAAACGTCGGTGGATATTTTTTCTAAGTGAAAATGAAAACTGGTCATAATTATTTTGCATAATCCGTTTTGTTTTAATTAAATGGTGATTCAAGTATTATGGTGATCATTACTTTCATTATTATGATCACAATGACTTTCATTCTTGAGGATTTTAATTAACTGATCCTATATAAATGTAATTTTTTTCAATTTAATCACTATGTAATTTTTATTCTCAATTTAATTTTAATAGATTTAATTTTCTTTAATTATATCCTCTAATCCATCTACCTCACATCTTATTAACTAAAGTGCTAATTTAAAAATAAATTTTAATATGATGTCATCTAATATTTATGTAGACAATAAATATGACTGCATAAGAAGATTAAGTATTAATATAAATTAAAATAATATTTTATTAAATGATATAAAAAAAAAGAAACTAGGTGATTATCATTTCTTTTACTTTTAAATTAAAGTTATGTACTAAATTTAAAGTATGAAAGGTGTCACATTTGTATTAGAGGGTGCTACATCATATTTTAGTCTTCTATAATATCAATTTTGTTAACAAGATTATAGATAAATGGAGAAAGGGATTTGAAGGAATAAAATTGAATCCATCAATAAATAAATTAAAAGCAAAAATTAAATAAGAAATAAATTGAAAAGACTTACATCTGCCAGAGATATTTAAAATAGAGTTTTAGTCTAATATAAATAATATTATTGCAATTGGATTAAGATTTTAACTCATGATAATGGCTTTCATTGATATACGACGATTAATTATTGTTGATAGTTTAAAAATATTGGTGAATTTTTAAGTCATATATTATCTAAAAAAGTCGATTTTAAAGGGTATATAAATGAAAATGCTAAGTGAGTGTATTTGTGGATTTTTCTTAATAATTTTATATACATTAAGAGTTAAAGATTGACTCTTGAATTTAAATTAATTAATAAATGATTTTTTTATTATTTCAAAATTTAAAATTATGAAAAGGCATGATTGTTTTTAACAGTTATTTTCTGAGAAGTCATGTTTATTCAACAATTATAAATTAAGCTTTCTATTAAACTATTTTCACTACTTGAGATTATAGAGTTTTGAGTTTTGTTGTATCCTAAGAATATAAAAGCCTTTAGGAAAGTATGATACACGTCTCCAAACTATTTCTTTCTTTCTCCATTTTACTTATTATTATTTTCTTGTCACTCCATCTCATTTTTTTTTAACAATCTAAAGGTTTTTATTACAACAATCATTGAAGCACATGCTTAAAGAAGATGGAGTTTAGACAATTTAATCCATGATTGAGAGAGATCTTAAAGAGTTGTACCCTATGAGAAAGAAGACAAATGAGCACGAATCAATATTAAAGAGGATGCCTTAATAATCAGGCCATTCATAACACAAGGAAGCAATAGTGCAATATACTCAATCCAAAACTAAAGCAAAGAAAAATGGAATCGTTGTCTTTTAAAATGGTATGCTCTTTTCTATTTATTTGAATTTATAATTAAAATTAATTATGTTATTGCTTTTACTCTTTAAAGTTCTATTGCAAAAATATACTTTACAAAAATTCACAAAGCTTGAAACTGTTAAAGCATTAATATATTCTAATATTTTCTTTTATCAACGAGGGAATATTAGACTTCTAAAAAAAATTGAATCTCATTTCTTTATTGATAATTTCTTGTTAAGTCCAATTCTGTAATTTTATATCAATTGCAATCACTTAAATTAATATGTGTGAGTCTAAATTTTTAAATTGAAAGATCAAGACACTTTACTAATTATTAGATAGCTAGTTATATATGATGAAAAAAATATGTTTATGCATATCAAAAGACATATCAGTTCATAATTAAGATATGATGATTCATGATATATAAACATGATCATTTATATACAATAGATATGATGGTTCATAATCAAAAGACTATGGTTCATATACAAGAGATATGACAGTTCATGTTTAATAAATATGATGATTTGTGTGCAAGTGATTTACTGGCTCATGTACAAGAGATATGATAGTTCATATTTAATAGATATAATGATTCTTGCGTAAGAGACATGATGGTTCATGAAAAAAAAAACACATTGACTTATGTTTAATAGGCATGATAGTTTATGTGTAAAAGATATGATGGTTCATGATCAAGAGATGTGATCATTCATATTTAATAGTCATGATAGCTTGTGTGCAAGAAACATGATGGTTTGTATACAAGAGACATGATGCTTTATGATTAAAAGAGATGGTGATTCATGTGCAAGGAATATAATTATTCATATTTAATAGACATGTCATTTTATGTTTGAAAGATATGGAAATTTAGGAATTTAGTCAATTCTTAGATTCAATAAATGTGTTGCATCAATTTCCTATTAAAATATTGACCTACTTGATTTCAAAAATATTATAAATCTTTTTTTTTCTAACAAAATAAAAGTAAGATTGTTTGAGTTCTTATATTACTTTTCAACATTTAGTCAAGATAACTTGGAAAGTTAGATGCCTATGAAGGATGATAAACATTTCCTTTGACAATAAGTTGTAAGATACTACATACTGTCATTTAACTCCTGAATTGTATAAAGTATGGAACTATGAATTAAAGTATCCATAAAGATATTTCATATATAATTTAGTGACAACAAATTAAATATATCACATGTTATCACATGATAGGCCATACGTTACATGAAATCTAGAAAAAAGACTACTTAAAAAATAGTTAAATTAGATATAATAGAATAATATGAATATAATTTATTATTCTTGATATATAAAAAAAATCTTGTGAACATGATATATTTTATATAATTTTATTGAGGCACCAAAGAATGACACTAGATAAGCTTGATTTATAATTATGTCCTATAGTTTTTAGCGTAAAAATTATATTTTTTCTATATGTGAATAAACGTCATGGAATTAATTATATTTGTATATAAAGTATATACATATTAGTTATTGGGACATATTTATTTTGTGTGAATGATGTTATAAAATATTTTACCTTCAAGATATGATTTTGATAAGGTAAATTTTATCTTAAGTGTGAAAAGTGTAAAAGCGAAAAATTATTGAAAATTAGTTTGCTAAAATTGGGAAGGCCTTTTACAAGTTTTTCTCTTGCAAATAAGAATAAGTATTTTAGACAATTAAATTGATCAAACTGAGGTTATTGATGATTGCATATATACTCGTTATAAATATATAAGTGCTTCTGTTGTTTGCAAATTTCCAAAGGAACATAAGTGTTCCAAATATAGGAATTTTAAATATTCATAAAGTTGGAATTGCATAATTTCAATATTACAGGATGGAAATATAAATGCTAGCTAAATAATCAACTAGTGATAATGATACAAAATTATCTATGATAGAGGACTCATTTCAAGAATAGACATATAAAACTCATTCTCTGTGAAAATTGAGTTTGAAAATTTATAAGTAATAGATAAAGAAGAAAATGACTGGGATTATATAAATGGAAAATAATTGTGACCACAACTAAAATCTACTATATCTTTATACTATGTTATTGAAACTAATATGTGTCTTCAGGATTGAAAATTTACCATGTTAAGCTTTAGATATATAAGTTTGATAAATATGTTTGAAATTTGATTTGATGGTATAATTACAAGGCTATATGAAATCAGTATAAAATTGGCAGATCTAATTAATAAAAGGCTCATTAAAGAGCCAATAATAAAAAAACTTTTCTTTTAAGAACGGATTTAAAACCCTTAAAATTAGACACTAATAATAAGAACCCAACTTTGAATTAGTAACCTCTAATTACAAAGTTTAATGGATAATAGTAAGTTATTAATATGTGTCTACTAGCACTAGTAATCCCGTTTCACATGTTTGAAATTAACTAGTACTGTTTATTATGTATAAAATAGTTATGTGAGCTTTCAACTCTTAGTTGAGTCATTGATTAAATATAAAAAAATAAGAGGGACATAAACAAAACTCCACATTTATAAATATAGAAGTGGTGCAGCTTCAACAAGAGGATTGTCATCTCTCTTGTAAATATTTATAAAGAACAATACAAGCACATGACTATAATAGTGTTAAACTAGTTATAAACCTCTAACTACAATTAATTAGGTATTATGTGCTATATCTTCAATTTTAATATTAGGAGTTGAGATTCAATTTGTGAATACTATCAATTTCATTAAAATTCTAAGATATATATGCTAATTGAAGGTTCAAATTGAGAGATATTTTTCTTGTATGTATAATATATATATATATATTTGTAAAAAATTAAGTGCAAAAACTAAAATTCCAAATTAGTGGGGGATTGTTGGTAGTTTATGAATGTTGGTTACTTTTCAAGTCCTATGTTGCTTAAAAAAATTGATTTTAAAGGGTATATAAATGAAAATCTTAAGTGGCTCTCACTACAAAAAAAATATGCATTTAGTGACGATTTTTTTGCATATTTAGTTATGATTTTAACCACCGCTAACACCCTTCGTGGTAGTTTTCAGAACCGCCACAAATTCATGGGTTGAGAAGTATTAGCAGCGGTTATTTCTATACTTAACAGTGATTTTTGTAACCACCAGAAATATTGTGCATAGCGACAGTTTTATTTGAATTTAGTGGCGATTATTGTAACCACAAAAATTGTTGTATATAGCGATAATTTTCTCTGAATTTAGTGGTGATTTTTTAGAAAATTAAAAAAAAAATTTGCTTGTTGCGGTGGTTTCTTCCACTTTTAGCGACAGTTTTGTAGAAAAAAATTTTAAAAAATTATTTTTGACAGCAATTTTCACTGTATTTAGCAGTGATTTTTTATTTTCTTAAAAAAATTATTTTATGATGTTTTATTTCTAGTTATAGCGGTAGTTTTTTGAAAAATTTTTTCCAAAAAATCGCTGCTAAATGCAGTGTTTCAGATTTTTTTTGTTCGCTGTCCTAATTTTTCTTTTATCTATTACCCTGTTATAAAAGTAATTTACAATAAATAGATACATTTTAAATAAATGAAATTGAATATAAATTTTGTATTAATAATAAATATTCAAATATTTGTTTGTCAAATGTTAGAATTTGACAACCCTACATATAATTTAACAATTGAAGGGTTTAAATCAAGGCTGTATATCACGACTATCATAGAAAGAGGGCCTTGCATCTGCAACATGTCCTATTCTTACATTTAGTGGCTGTAAAATAAAATTAGAGTAAGTTATTATACTAATCTTGAAAATTATTCATATATAACTAATATAGAAAAAGGTTTTCACGAAAATGCCAGCCAAACCAATTGTTGTTGAGCTGTTGTTTTCATATTTTGTAAGAATTACTACCCTCTCAATCATATTACTTTTGCACTTATTTATTATCAAAGAGTGAAAGTGAAACAAACATTATTATTTTCAGCCATATTCACTTATACCTGTGATTTGATCACATTAATACAACAAAAAATATAGCAGCAAATGCAGTGGAATATACCAAAAAATATAGTAGCAAATATAGCAAAATACAACAGAAAATATAACAGCAAATACAATAGAATATAACAAAATCAATGCTGAAAATCCAAGCCATAGAAGCTAGCTTTAACTTATAACTTATATGCAATAAATACAATAATAACAAATATAGCTAATCCATCAGCAACAATTAACAAACATAGCCAATCCATCATCAATCGATAGAGAGAAGAATAGAAATTTATCAGTGGAGGGTGGGCTATCAAATTGGCAATTTCTTCTTGCACTGTCACAAGTTTTTTTTTGAAATAGTGATGCCAACGCTCCCTCCATAGCTAATCGCCTTTCACGTTTAGAAGTCAAGTTACCTCCATAGCCAATTACCTTTCATGTTCAAAAGTCAACTCTGCCTCCAAACTTCGGACTTTTGCCTGCACCTCCTCATTTGGACTAGTGCTATCGAATGTCATGCCACTGAACTACTGATAAGCTTTGCTAAACACATTTGAAGGGGATGGTCTAAAGCCTAAACCTTGAATCCATCCGAAGTGCTCTTTCCCGAATACCTTTGCCATGACATCATCCTGTGACATGGCTTGAGATTGTAATGAACGGTCTTGGAACAAGATCTCCTCAATTTTCTCTTGCAAAAGCAGAATATCCACTTTGTTAATACGTTTGTGAATGTGTAATTCTATAACATGAAACATGAAGCAAAAATCAACCCCTTTGTCTTTGGTTACTTCATTGACATATGTGCCATCTGGTTTCTTATAAACATGAAACCATAGATTTGTTCTTCCCACTGAACGTTTTAGCTCTTCAGCTTACATGAGAATATATATCAATTTAACTAGTGTATCTCAACTTAGATAATATAAAAGTAGTTAAATAGGAAAGTGCAAAACAAAACCAACTCAGCCCTTTTCCTGGCAAAGCTTTGAGAACCAACTGTGTGTGGGACCAGTTGCTTCTGGCGATTTGATGCATTTTTTTCTATACATTTCCCGCAAATGTGAAGGAATCATTATTATTGACATTTGCACATATATTTTGATCAAATAGTATACTTGATAACACAATATTTCATGTATTTATTTGTCCTCATAGTTATATTTTAAGGTCCAAAATTACTTGTTTCCAGCTATGTTAAGATGTATTTATAGTGTGATGCCAATTGGATTCATTTTACAAAATTCTGTATAATTGGCCATTTTGAGCAGTTTCTATTATCTAGCTATATATCGAGCTACACTTATCCAATTGATGTGATTCTTATCTTATAGGAAAGCTAAGAGATAGATTTACAACTTTCATGAAGATTTCAAAATCTGAATCATACAATTAGTGATCCAAAATTGGAGCTCAATTTAGAATCAGAATACTGTCTTAGCCCTATCTAGGCAGCCTGACCTCTAAACATTTAGTAGACCATAACATGAGATACAGAGGTTCAAATGAGGTGAAACAAAACCCAAATGGAAGATAACACATGAATCCACAATTCCTATGAAGACTTCCTAAGCTAAAAACATCAAATTGGACATCAAAACTGAGCTACAATTTAGGGGTAGAAATGCTGCAAAAATGGGCTTTGCAGAATTAGACTTTCAAGGCCCCAATTGACATGGATCTCAAGCCCATTTCACCATCCTTTGCTCCAACAAACACTCAGCCAATTGGAGACATAAAAGAGAGCAGAAAAAGTGGAAAAAGTAGTCTACAAAATGGGCACACACAATGGCAGTAGTAGACTACACTAGTTATACCATCATTGTCTACTCCCTACTAGCAGTTGTCTCCTTCCTTTTACCATGGTGAAAACCATTTTGTTGGGAGCTTTTTAGCTCGATTTTGAGTAGTTTAGGAGTAATTTTAGTGTAGTTTTTTGGTAGCATTAGGTTAGGTCATTTTCTTCTCTTTTTCCTTGTAGTTTTCAGCTTCTATGGAAAGCTAAGCTATAACTAGTCCAAGGGGCTGTAACTTGAAAGATTAATGCAGAGATTCTGGTATATCTTTTTGCATTCAATTGCTAGCCCTTTCTCTTCCTTTCTTCTTGGTGTTTATTGTGATATCTGAGTTGAATGGATCCATTTAATTTAGATATTGATATGGTTATTGAGATCTTGATAATCATCTTAGAAAAGGATAGGAAAACTAAGTAATGCATTGAGATCTTGATGGATTGCTTGTGGCTGAGTTTTGCATAAAACTCATTAATCATTTCAGG
>JANHAO010023973.1:0-11749 GCA_026873985.1 Saraca asoca
CATAATTGGACCAATATGATATTTGGTTTCTGCATATGTATGCCAAACTATGGTATAATTGTGTTAGTTTATGGGTAATTGAATTATTGTTTTTAAACCAGAATTTTGCTAAACTATGGCACAAGTGAATTGCTGTTTTTGCATGTCTGAATTCATAAGTAATTTTTCAATCTGAGATATTCTTTTTCTTTTTTACTTTTTAGGATGGGGTTGATGTTAATTCGATAAATCAATTTTCACCTGTGCATGCAAGGAGATCTTCAGGAACGAGCAATTAAGATAGAAATGCCACCGATCATAACCAATCTCCTTAGGTTTTATTGTATTTTTTATTTTAAACTGTTTTCAACTAAAATGTAAAGTTGATTAATGTTATATTTTATTCGAATAAATGTCATTTTTATTATATTTGAATGAATGTTATTTTTCTTGCACTATTAGTTTGTATTTATATTTTATATGTATAATTAGTATTATTAACAAATAAAATCAAAGGATTGAATGGATTGAATTTTTTTTAAAAAAAATATTACAAAAATTTAGCAACGGTTAAACAACTGCTGCTAAATTAAAACTGAACTCAAAAAAATAGCGACGGTTAAACTAACTATTGTTAAATTCAAACTGAAATTAAAAAATAGTGATAACCGCCACTAAATTATATTGAAAATTTTTATATAAAATATTGTGACAATTAAGTTAATTATTGCTAAATTAATACATAAATTTTTAAAAAATACAATTTCTAGCAGTTCCTTTTACCGCCATTAAGGTCGACCTGACGGTATATTTTCTGACAGTTCATGTAATCACTGCTATTTTACTCTGTAATGATTCTAACCATCACTATATACACTACATAACCGCCGCTATTTTAAGAGTTTTTTTTTTTTTGTTGTGGTTGTTATGTTATTAAAAACTATTGAAATTCATTTATTATTAATAAAAAATTTAATTTCTCTCTTTTAATGATATAACATTTTCTTATTTACTAGTGAAAAAAAAATTTATATTGTTAGTAAATTAAATTTAAACTCTCAATAAAATAGTTAGCAATATGAAAATTTTTAAAAAGTTACAATACATATCGATATTATTATTTTTTTTAGTTACACAAGCATAATCCTAAAATTAATAAGATTTACTTTCTTGTGACCATCAGGAGATATTTCTTCTTACATTTGCATGTTAATGGAACATCTTGTATCAATAATTTTTGATAGACTGTATTTAGATGAATCCAATTATTAGTTTATAAGTGATTATAATAATTATCTTATATATCATATTTAAGAAAAATCACAGTAATAAATATAGAGTTAGATAGTTATTTTCCTCCCATAATTCTAAAAGAATATTTTACGTTGATGTTAAAATATATGAATATAATGTTATATAATTTCGAATTGATATAATAAATTTTTTAAGGATATAATTTATATGATTAATATTTTAAATTTAATGGTAAATATGTTGTGAGAATTTTATTCTATCATTTAAGTATAGATATAAATTAGAATCAATTCATCCTTAACACATACATGTATTGCATAACCTTTTTTTTTTAAATGTAATTTCAAATAATCCAATCCTTAGTTACAAGTGACAGTAAAAAGATCTTATATATCAAATTAAAAAAAAAGTCAAGCAATAATAAGTATGTAATTAAGTAGCTAATTTGTTCTAATGTTAACGTCAATCTACCTACTAGAAAAGTTATAGTTTTTGTAACTTTTTTCATGATAAATTGAAATTTCTATTTTTGCAAGTTTAAATGAGAGGAATAATTTTTTGTATATTTTTATATACAAGTTTAGTGGAAAATTGTCATATTTTTTTTTTAAAAAAAAAACACTATAAAGATATTTTCATTAAAAAAATTACAATTTTGATAAAAAAAAATCTTGCAAAAATGAGAATGCCACGTGGAAGCATTACCTGCCAACCAAATCTCAAGCAAACATATGGTATTTTTTTTTTCCTTTTAAGTTCTCTCACTCTCACAAAAATATTCTTAGTTCTCTTGTAAATATTAAGATTATTAGTATTATTATTCATTTTTTTATAAATAAAAAATTACCTCTTTAATTTTAAGATCCACTCTTTCATAATGTTAAAATAATTGATTTATCAAAATATAATAAATAATACAACAAAAAATTTAATATTACCGTGAGACTACAAAAAATTTTCACCTTCATCAAGCTTTTAACCTCCTTTTTCCCAGATGTGTAATAAATATGGAATTAAAAAATTATCTTTTCTCTTCATTTTAAAATAAATATCTTGCGTAAAATTTAAAATATACAAATATATTATCAAATAATTTTCAATTGTTATAATAAAATCTTATCAATATGATCTATATTATTTTAAATCTAACTGAAATTTTTTAGAAATTTTATTCTATCATATAAAGTGTAAGTGTAGATGAAAGTTAGAATCAATTCACCCTTGCACAAATATATTGTATAAATTTTTTTTTAAAATGAGATTTCAAATAATGGAATTCTTGATTACAAGTGATTTTCAAATGATCTTATATATCAAATTAAATCAAGCAATAATAAGAATGTAATTAAGTTAATTTATTCTGATTTTACGTTAATCTATCTACTTAAAAAAGTTATACATTTTGTAGTTTCTTTTTTGTGGTGTTGCAAATTTAAATGATAGGATTATAATTTTTTTTATATTTTATATACAAATTTCCTACACAATTGTAATATATTATAAAAAATTAAAAATGTTATAAAAATATTTTCATAAAAAAATTACAAGTTGTGGTTAAAAAAAAAAACATCTTGCAAAAATGAGAATGCAAAGGTATTACCTGCCAACCAAGTCTCAGGTGAGATATATAGGCCCTGTTTGGAAAACTGTTCTTTTGTTTTTAAAAACAGTTTTCTTATTTTGTAAAAACAAAAAAATCTGTTTGACAACCAGTTTTCAAAAACTGTTTTCCAAAAACTGTTTTCTAAAAGTGTAACTAAAAAATAGATTTCAGGAAACAGAAAAATGGTGTTTTCACTTGTTTTTGTATATAGCTGTTTTCAAAAATTTTTTCAAAAATAAGAATAATAACTATTTTCATTAATGACAAAATTATAAATAATATTAAATATATTTTTTTATCTTCAAAAATAAAGAAAACACCTGTTTTCAAAATTTATATCCAAACAAGTTTTTAATTTTTTAGTTCTAGAAAAACAGTTTTTAGAAACTGTTTTTAAAAAACTATTTTCAAAAATAATAAAATAAAAACACCTGAAAATACTTTCAAATAGGCCCATATATTCTTAAAGTTCTCTCACTCTCGCGAAGCTTTTGACCATCTTTCTTCTCGGTGTGCTTGCTTGCTTTGTAAATTATTTTTTCTTATTTGTGGAGCGAAGTTTTATATGGATAAAATTAACCATTTCATTTTAGAAACTGTAAAAAGATATTTAAAAAATAGTTTTTAAATTAAAAAAATTTATTGTAATAATTTTTAATAATATTTATATATATATAATTTCGTCTCTTCACTATATTAATTAGAAATAAAATTATATATATATAAAAATAAAATCATCTAAATAAAATATAATAATTATTTGTATAATTTAAAAATTATTTTATCAACATTTTATAATTTTAGTGGCAAAATTGATAATTTTATCTTTTGATTTCTTTCTCTCTAACCCAACTGCTAGTACAGGTGCCAGAAAATCTATTGTAAGTTTAGATCTAATTTCTTCATGGATATTATGCCTAATCTCCATTCAAAAGCTTATTATGATTTGGATTCTTAATAAATCCAAGAAAAGATGCTGTTATTGTTAAGCCTTCTTATCCCAATCCATCTGGCTATTCCACTCTTGAGGTATACTGTTCATGGATTAAGTTAGGTCAAATCAGATCAAAATTGATGAAAATTAATAGACCTTAAATTTTTATTCAAGTTCAATTAGGATCTAAGTCAAATCTTATAGACAAAGTTGAGACTCAATCCAAAAATTTGTTATTATTTTACATTGTTAAATTTCATAAGTAAGATATCAAGTTATAAGAAAAAAAATTATATAAGATTAAAAAGAAAAATTAAAAGAACTCCTGATATAATTTATATGACAAGAGATGAAATTTTTATATTAATTATATAGGAGAAAAATATTTAATATAAATTCAAATATCATTTTAGTATACATTTAATAAAAATTAATATTAATAGAATAATTAAAATATACACAAGAAAATAAATAAATTTTAATATTTTTATAGATTTTCTAATAACTTCTTATTAGCATAATATAATTAATCAATAGATTCCTAATAACTTAAATTAAAAAAAAATTAAATTCATGTAAAAAATTTTCCTTTCGAATTCTCCAAAGTTCATGAATTTTCATATGATCAGGAATTATTGCACGTATCATATATTTTTTTTATATTATCTCTGTCTTCAAATTTTTTAAAACTTGAGTTATGTTATTTTTTTAAAATGCATATAATATATCATACAAAATTAACTATTTAACATATAAATCAATTAATTAATATAATTAATTTCATGTAATATAAGGAGAAGAATGTATCATCCTCATCAACACCATCATCGTCATATCATGTTCGCCACAATGGAACACGACGAGACATGACATTTTTTTTATTAACAAAACCCTTTTTTTCGTGTGTGTGGTTTTTTATAATTTATGGGAGTTGGAAGATGGACATGTTAGTTGTTTTTCATTTGCAGGGGCAACCTTGTATTATTATTTGTTTCTCCCTCGCAACAATATTTATCAAATTTTTTTCTACCAGCAATGGAAAGCCTATGACCACATAGATACTTTTACTGAAAAATGTTATCACTAAAAATATTTTATTACACATTAATTTTTTTAAAATACTTACATATACAATACATTATAATAGATTATTTAAAATGATATTTGGAACACTAAATCCATTGATTTTGAATTGTCAATGAAAACTTTTAAAAATTTTATAAATGTATCGTGGATTTGGATTTAGACCTAATCCGAATCAAATGTGAGCTTATCCCATAATATGTAATGTTCGCAGCCACATCCACTTGTGAAGACCAAAAGCTAAATTTGAGCCCAAAATGCAAGTCCAAAACCAGCTTTTGGTGTGGGCTTGGCTAAGAATCAATCATCATTCTAAATTTAATTTGTATCTTCTTCTAAGCTAAATGGGGGAGGAATTTATTATTGTTATAAATTTTATATAAAATCCAGCAAATTGTTTTCAAATAGTTACAACTCAGTATGATTAAAAAAAAAAAGGGGCTTGCAACTTTGATGGAGATCACCTCCAGTGCGAGTTGCAAGTTTTATGGATTAATTTTGTGAGAATTCTTATAAAAGTTGTAAGGAAAATTATTATAAAAAATTATAATTCATTTAAGAAGGGTTCTAACTTTAGCTATAAGATTTCATAATTCTTTACGTAGACTAATATTCAAATAGGACGTCAATTTAAAAATATTAAGAAATTATAATTCAATTGATTAAATCAATAAATAAATTGAACAACATTATATATACATATACATTTTGCTTATATACAAATGCTCGTGGAAAACAAATATTCAATCATTATATATATATATATATATATATATAGTATAAATGATGATGTTGTAACGGTTTAACAGGTACATAATAGTAATGCAAAAGTGGAAAATATCAATAAATGTTTTATATATACATGAAGTTTACACAATTATGATTAAGAGATACACAAAGATTGGAAATGAATTAAGTAAATTCATAGATCACTCATGGTTTAATTTGAAAATTAATTTGATAAGTTGGATTTAAGAATTAAATAAGTTGAATCTAAACTTAAAAAATTGACTCATTTATTAAATAAACTAAACTTGATTTGTAATTAGTTTGATTCATAAACTAACTCGATAAATTAATTATATTTATAAATATTTTTAATAATATTTATAAATAAATTATAATATTAAATATAATAATATATATTATATAGTCTATTTAAATTAATTTAAAAATCATTTTTTATATACTTTTAAATTAAATAAATAAAAATAATAAATCAATAATATAAATTGATTTGGTTCATTATGATTAAGATTTACTTACTTATGATTTTAATTTATTTGATTAGATTAAACAAATTACTCACAAATTTAACTCAAATCAAATTCGAATAAAAAATTTTAATTTATTTTTATACAAATCAAATTTCAAACTAAGTTGGTTGGCAACTCGACTTTACTTGTGTCGACGGCAGAGCTGGCAAAAACAGTAGACTTCTTCCAAGGCAACGTGACTGGGTTTTGAGCTCCCAACTTGCATTTGATTTTGCAAGGGAAGGTTCGGTCGGGATTTAAACTAGGTGGCCCATTTTGGTTCCCACCATTTCAACTTATAAAATATAGTAACATTATACCAAACTCTTACATGACGTAAACTTTACTTACAGGTGATTTATCAAATATAGTAACATTATACCAAATTCCTACAGGTTTCTTCATAAATTCTATAATTTGCATCTAAGTTAAGAAGAGTACAAGCTTAATACATAGTTTACCGAACTATGCATTTTGTTATGACTACGTATTTTTTGTTACATTAAAAAAATTAATTTTTAATTTCTTAATTTGACCAAATACTTATTTTTTATATTTCAGAAATATTTGATACATTAACTTTTTCAAAAAAAAAACTCTTTTTCAAAAATTATTTTAAGTAATGTATAATTTATTAAAATAGAGATTTCAATTATTTTTCATAATTTATTCTTCTTTTTTGATTAATTAACAATTTATATCATAATTAACTAAAAACCCTCATTTTTTTTTCCTAAATATCCTCTTCTCTCACCAATTTCCCTCAATCTACCTCTTCTTTGTTTATATTTTTGCAAAATTAAGAGTTCTTACTTAATTTGTTTATTTATTCCATAATATCTCTCAATTAAGAGTTCGTCTATATCAATTTTTTTGCAAAAAGTTAATTTGTTTGTTTAAATAATTTAAGTAATTTTTTTATTCATGAGTAATTTAATTATAATTTTTTATTTTAATAGTAATACAATATATAATTGAGAATTATTTTTATAATTTCAAATTTATAATATTTAATGATATTTATAATCATATTAATTATTTTAAGTTTTTTTAGAAGAAAATGTTCTTACTATCGTCTAATTAAGCTTTATTATAACTATGAATTAACAAGAACTATAAGGCACAATCACTGGTCACATAGCACACAGGATGCTAATTGAATCAACAATTGCAAAACGAATCATGTCATCTATGTGTATACAAATAAAAAAAAAAAATGTTTCCAAAATTAATAACACTGTTGCCTATCGAGGCAACAATTTTTAGGTATCCTATTATCATGCGTTATTTATTTTTTAAGCAATAAGTTTTTTTCAGGTTCTAGGCCACACAACGGATAAATAACATTTTAAAATTTGAATGAAACAAATTAATTGATATACACATATTAATTTATAATTAATTTCATGTATTATATGATATGTAATTAAAAAAATTTTCAGGTAGAATGTGTAAAATTAGTGACAATTATATTCAAATCCATGGCCCTATATTAAGATTTGAATAATTAAGTTGTCCTATCTTTCTACTAATGTGACATGTGGCATTATATTTGTTGTTTTCTACCACTTTTAATAATAATAAAATGGTAAAATTTTATATAAAAATTATAATTTTTATGATTTTTATATTATTTATAAAAACTCACGATTTTTTCTTTTTCTTTTTTTACTTTTTATCCCAGTAATGCTGTACTAAAAACCATTTCCAGAAATGATGCTTATTCAAAATAAATTCTCATTGCAGTGGTAAAAAAAATTTTAAAAATAATTTATGGAAAAATGTTGGCAGTAGCAAATGCTGCCGTTGCACCTGCAATACCTACAACCATGGCTTTTAGTTTTTCTTTATTTTTTTTTCTTATTTTCAAGATACTACTATTAATAATCCTTAAAATTGATTTCGGTGGTAAAGTTGTCATTTTTATTATCTATGTTTTAGGTTTGAATTTTATTATCAGTAACTTTAAGGAATTAAGTAACCTATAAATATTATTTTAAGTTTTTAAAATGATTGATAACATACCCTAACTTTTAAGTCAAACAACCCATTTTACTTCTAAATTTTTTTTAGAAAAAAATCACTATGATTAATTGAATGAGCAATGCTAAATAGAGTAAACAATTTTATATAGTTGTAATAATTTTGTCCTTGAAATTATAAGTCATTAATAAAATAGTCTTGAATTATAAAGATAATCATAATAATCTTTGAATAATATTTTGTTTATATAATTTTGTCTCTCTGTCTTATGATTCAGGAATAAAATTATATATACAGATAAACAGAATTATAGAAATAAAATATTATTTAAAATACTATAACCACTTTTATAATTTAGAGATCTTTTTATTAGCTCCTTACAATTTTATAGATAAAATTGTATCTGTATAATAATGAAGTGTTTTTTAAGTAACCTATCTTACTTTTTTTTAACATGGGAAGTTAACATTTATTTTACTTTATATATATATAAATAATATTGATCTCTTGGTTCCAAAATGTGCACGCGAGTCTTCTTCTAGCCACAGAAAAAATGCTTGAACATGCAAATGACTCAAAAACTTCTAACAAAGTATTCAAATTCCCTGTCATTGAATCATACACTACCTGGAATCAACTAATTTACTGCGGGTAGAGCCATGGGAAAATGATTTCCATGGTTTTTCCCGTCGTTTAACAATCATGGTTAAATTTTCTCATAAAATTTTTCACGGCACTTATGATTTTAAGTTTTTCATTTTTTCAAGTGTCCCACAATATTGGTAGTGGGAATCGTTAAAAAAAAAAAAAAAAAAAAAGTGATTCCCATGACCCATGGTATTAATTGTGGGAATGGTAAGAAAACATTTCCAGGACATTGTGGCATTGGGAATGGTTCGCTGCTTTCCCATGCATAAGCCGTGGGAAAGTGCATTTATATATTTATTTTGTATTATTATATTAAAAATCTATTAAATATAATAAAAATAAATATTGAAATCAATTAAAATAAAGCTGATAATGTTGAAATAGATAAACTTTATCTTCATAAAAATTATTAAACTATTCTCTAAATTATTTATAAAATAAAAAAAATACAAAATCAAGATCACTCAAATCCTAATGATCCTACTTGTCTCACTATTGTTCCTTCCCCTCCTCGTGCTCCTCATGAATAGTGAAATATAGGTTCAAGACATCAATAATGGTCTTGATCTTTTGCTTACTCTACTTTCATTTTCGTTTAAGGGTCGCGATTGCAAGGGATCTCTTTGTTCAGAGTCGCAACTTGACTTTCGATCTCCTCCTTATTGACGACCCCACAAGAGGAGGAAGGACCACACATGAAATGCTTGGCGCCAACAGAGGAGGCTTCTACACCAAAGCCATAGATTCTACCCCAGTTGTACCCATCTATCAATTGAAGCAAGCCACCTTTTTAGCCTTAGGAGTAAACTGTGAGATATTAGAGGCGATGGATGCAATAAGCTAGGTGGATAAAATCTCTATAACCTTTCGAGTGGCTTTAATTTGCAAAAAAATAAAATATAAAAAGTTAGATATATTATAATAATTTATTAACTTAAAAATATATAAATAAATTCATAAACACTTACATAGATCCTTTTGATCACTCATCAACCTACGTGTTATCCTTTTGATGGTAGGTGTGCTTGAACATGTCAAGGATGATGGGTGACCTCCGCAACAACTTCTCCTACATTTGAAAGTATTAGTATAATAAATATGAATCAAATTAAAATAAAAGTTAATTTTAAGTTATAATTGAATCAATGTAAACACTTGCTAGATGATTCTTGTGCTTAGTGACAAGGATGAAACCACTGATGTGGTAGGTAAGTACTTGTTCACTAATGGAGGTCCTGTTCTTCTTATTTTGCTTAGGGATATTTTTGTAGTCCTGAGCTTCCCAAGTCTCTAAGAGCCTCTCCTAAGCAACCTTGGTGATCCACTAAGGCTTTTAAACCTTTTCTTGGGCCTTCCACATCATGTCCCAAAACCACTTAACCATCTCCAAGTCGAAGTTTCTCTTAATTGTGGTATTATTACAGGGGTCCCATCTATACTTATCATGCAAAACAATTGATATTAATATTGTTTATAATATTCAAATAGAAAATTATTGTTCAAATAAAATAAAAATATATGATTTTTATCTTAAATATCCCCACTACAAGCCCTTCATCTCAAGGTCCACATTCTTCCAATTGAGCCATGTACCACCAAATTCACTTTCAATGATGGCCCATATGGCCTACATGGTGAAAGTGGGATTGACGAACCTGTTGACATATAAAAAAGAGTACATGATTGATTGCAATAAATAAAGTATAATAAGTATAAAAAATAATTACAATTATAATCACATGCGGTCCTTTGGCTCGACTTATTGCTTGATGTCATCCTTCATGGTCAGTAAGGGAGGAGCTTGTTGTTGGGAGGGTATAGCAAGCTGAACTATGGAAGAGGACACAACAATCGACTGTTGGAGATAAAATTCGGGGGTAGGCATGAAGCTAGAGGGGTCACCAATGTCGTAAACGTGTAAGTCAAGGGTGAAGGCAAGTGTTGAATATACTATAGGGTGGAAAGGAAGTGTAATGGGATGGTAAGGAGAAGGTATAGAGATGAGGAAAGGTATGATAGTATGGTGAATACAGTAGGCATAGCCCCCACAACTGCTCCCTCTAGGGCCCTACCGACTCCTCTTCCTATAGCATAATTGTATCCTAACATCTACATGAAAAAATTAAAAGCAATTTCAAATCTCATGTATTTTTTTTTTTTTGAACATTAACTTAAAACTAATTTAAAGTGTTATTAAGTTTTTTTCTTAAAAATAATTCACAACTAATTTCAAGTCTTATTATATATGTACAAGAAAATAACTCCTACATTAGATAAATAAATTTAAGTACATTGGGAATACAAGAAAACAACTTCTAAGTTAGATAAATAATAGCATATTGGGAAATATTAGAAAAAAATAATATTTACATAAAATTACTTTATAATATCTAAGGAATAAAAAGTCATATGATGAGAAAGCAAAAATTTTCTCCATTTAAGTTCAAAGTAAGATTTTGAAGTAAAAAGGAACATGACATCTTCATATGACGATGGTAAGACTTAAGCATAATCCATGATCAAAGCTGAGCTCAGCCTCTTTATCTGAAAATATCGTCTCTTTTTACCTTAAAATCTTACTCTGAATCTAAATGACAAAAATTTTAACTTTTTCGTCAAATGGTTTCTTATTCCCCTACTAATACAAAGTAGTTTTATGTAAATATTACTTGTTTTAAATATTTTCTAATATATTATTATTTATCTAACTTAGAAGTTATTTTCTTATACTTCAATATATTTAAATTTATTTCCTTCTAAATCTTATTGCAAATATACTTAAATTTAGAAGTTGTTTGATTTGCATAATGTTTCATAGGAAGTATAATTTCTCAGGAACTAGAAAATGTTAGATTATTTTAATAATCTATAGTGGCCCATATAACTAATAGACTGGCTTTAAGTAAAGATGGCCTAATGTGATTGTGGTTTGGTCTGAAAATAATTAAAGCCAGTGGGGGTTAATTTTGAATTATAAAATTATAACTCCCTCTCCTCTCCCTTCAATAT
>JANHAO010023974.1:0-11743 GCA_026873985.1 Saraca asoca
TATTCATTGTAATAACACAAACCTTATTACTGAAATAAATAAAAAAAATGTAAAAAAATAACTTATTTAACTTAAAAAAATGCACATATAAAATCAAAAATAAATATTGTATTACATGATAATACAGTATATAAAATATAAAACATAGTATTTATTGTAAAGGCAAAAAAACATGTTAGAGACATCTTTTTTATATAATACAATCCTTGATATTTTAACAAACCGAACAAAAATATATAAAAAGAAAAATAACATCATATCTGTTGACGGTTGATTTTGGTAACCGGTCAACGGAGGGTTCAAGAAATCGAGCTGCTGTTCTATTGAATGATACGTATGGATTTGCAATGAGATCCGAGGCAAGAGAGGGCAGAACAAGAAAAAGTTTTTATCGTGGTTTGGCCAAAGTCTGTTAGACCCCTACGTCTATGGTGAGTAGTATTATCTTTTCAAAGGAGTTTACAGCAATGGATCACCAGAGAGGATCTCTCTGCATTTGGTTTTTTATCCCAATATCCCCCTCTCCTTTTTTTATGGCTTCCCGTCCCCCCTCTTTTATGGATAGGGATTACAATGGATAATAATAGTTTATTTGTATACAACTATGATTACATCTGTACAAGCATTAAATGCTAGACGACAAGTAATAAATGCTGGGCAAATCATTGCTGGATCCTTGGGGACTATGGGTTGACAGAGTGTTTTAGGTGGCACTTGTAAAGTACTTGATTGGTTCCCTAGGCGTGGAGGAAAGCTCGCTAGCGCCCTTGTCATTTGGAGCTCGCTATTGCATGTTTGGTGGCCTATTGCGAGGCCCGCGGTGACCTTAGTTCGGGCCTCTCCTTTTCCTTCTGGACCTCTCGCTTCCTGGGCCCCTGCTATTTGTCCAAAGAATCCCCACAACATTAGCCCCCCAACTCGTAGCTTTCCTTTTAAGTTGGGAGTTTCCAATGTGCTTTCTAAGGAGAAGATGCCATCTTAGTAGCTTGATCTGCCTAATGATTGCCACCGTATCTTTGTAGTGGTCGTATACGGCCAACGACACATATTGTTTGATTTTTGCACATTTTACAGGCGCTCATGCCTGCTTTGGGTTTGACTAAGAGAGGAGTTTCCTTAATAGGATCGACTTGGCCTAGATTATTGGCATTGTTTGTTGCTTTATCAGGGCAGTAATGTGGGCCTGACTGGGAGGTAAACTGAGCTCTGAGCTTTGGAGGCTTAGTGCTTATGCACTAGGTGTGCCCAAGCTATTAGGTAGCGAGCTCTAGAGGCTTAGTGCTTATGCACCAGGTGTGCCCGAGCTGTTAGGATGAGAGCTCTGGAGGCTTAGTGCTTTTACACTAGATGTGCCTGAGCTATTAGGTAGTGAGCTCTGGAGGCTTAGTGCTTATGCACTAGGTGTGCTTGAGCTGTTAGGTAGCGAGCTCTAGAGGCTTAGTGCTTATGCACCAGGTGTGCCCAAGCTGTTAGGTAGCGAGCTCTGGAGGCTTAGTGCTTATGCACCAGGTGTGCCCAAGCTATTAGACAGCGAGCTCTGAAGGCTTAGTGCTTATGCACCAGGTGTGCCCGATCTATTAGGTAGCGAGCTCTAAAGGCTTAGTACTTATGCACCAGGTGTGCCCGAGCTGCTGGGACGAGAGCTCTGGAGGCTTAGTGCTTATGCACCAGGTGTGCCCGAGCTATTAGGTAGCGAGCTCTGGAGGCTTAGTGCTTATGCACTAGGTGTGCTTGAGCTGTTAGGTAGTGAGCTCTAGAGGCTTAGTGCTTATGCACCAGGTGTGCCCGAGCTATTAGGCAGCGAGCTCTGGAGGCTTAGTGCTCATGCACCAGGTGTGCCCGAGCTATTAGGTAGCGAGCTCTAAAGGCTTAGTACTTATGCACCAGGTGTACCCGAGCTGCTGGGATGAGAGCTCTGGAGGCTTAGTGCTTATGCACTAGGTGTGCCCGAGCTATTAGGTAGCGAGCTCTGGAAGCTTAGTGCTTATACACCAGGTGTGCCCGAGCTTCTGAGTGGTGGACAGAGTGTCTTTATTTTGATTCTATGTTCAATTTTATGGCCTTCCCTCTCATTTTTCGCCAGAAATTTGAAAAGTTGCACCTTTGTGTGTTTCTTCAATTTTAACAGTTGGCGCAATGATTATTTATGCTCAGCTGGCAAGCTTTCGCATTAAATGCTTAATGCTTGCTGATCTGTCAGATTATGGGTCAATTGAAGGGTTCTTTCATCTTACAGTCCAACTTATTTGATTTTAAAATCAGAGTACTTCCCCTCTTTGGCCATTATCTTATCTTTGCACTGCCTTTCTTTCTTCATTCAGAGGCCACTTATCATCCCTGTTTGAAGGACCTTATCCTGTCTTATTGGTGTTGCCTTGCCGGCTCCTTGGTTGCAGCTTCTCCACCATCGTTCAAGCTTTTGAATCGACTTTCGAGCATTGAGGTGAGTTTCTATTTTCGTGCTGTTATTTTTGTTTTTCGTTTTGAGAGTTTTTGTGGGTGCTCTCGGCGTCGGTGGTAAATGATGATTCAAGTGGGTTATCATTTGTTCTATCGATGGTGGCTAAGGCGTTAGGTGGTGGTGACGGAGTTAGGTCCTAAAGCCCCTGTGGCCTTTTCCTATAGGGTTCTTGCTCGCACTTTTTGGGCAACGTTGGGGTAGTGTTGCATTCCTCTTAGGTTAGGTGGTTCTTAGACTTTCAGGCTCTCTTGTCCAGAGCTTAATTTTCCTTTTCTTCCTCTCTCCTTTTTTGTAGATGTCTCAGCCTTCTAAACGTCACCGCCATCTAGTAATCAGCGAGTACACTGAGACCGAAGAGAGTGAGGAGATACTTCATACATGGGATGCAACTTTCCAAAGCGACGAGGTTGCAAGTAGGTTCGAAGCCTGCGGGGAACCAGTGCGATCTGCAGCCGCTTTCCCCTTTAAACTCTTTCCTTCCACTATTAGACCCAGAGAAATGGAGGGAATCGCAGAGGCATATTTTCTCCTGAAAGGCTACCACGTGCTAGTGCCTTCTCCAACGGACCATGCCATACATCCCCCGCTGAGGTTTATGGCCATCAGGGTCCATCACTTGAATGCGGGTTTCTGGTTCCCTGTCCCATCATTCATTATCGATTTTTTGAATGAGTTGGGGCTTGCCCCGGCACAGTTGACACCTAACGCCTACTCTTCTTTAATTTCTTTCACCCTTATCCACTTACAAAACGGCCTTCATCCCCCCAGTGCGCGGGTCTTGTGCTTCCTCTACCAGACCAAGGGTGTCGGTAGGCAGGAGGGCTTTTATTATTTGTCACCTCGTTCCTCGAGGTACAAGAAGGCGTTACCTTTTGGGGAGGCTCGAGGAAAATCGAATGCAGGTCCTTACAAAACCCGCTGGTTCTTCGTATCCTGCCCATCGTTGCGCCATCTTCGAAACTTTTCTTTTGTGGTTGATCCAGGTGAGTGAGTCCGAGGGAGAGCTGACCCTTTTATTTGTTTTCCCTTCATTCATCATCGCCTTTCTTGTCTCTTTACTTTGTCTGACATTTCTTTGTGTTTTCCGCAGAGGGCGTATGAAGGGAGAGGTTAGAATTAAGCACTGAGGAGATCGAGATTTTGGACTAGCTATCCATCTTTGACGCTTCCTCAAGTAGTTCAAGGTTTAACGAGGACCTTCTACGGATGTATGGACTTTCTCCTCCTCTGGGTAACGCGCTTATCGACAGTTCTCGTGACATCAGAGTTCACAGGATAAAGGAGATCCCTTCGACAGATTTTGGTGAAGAGGTTAACATGGGTCGAGTTAACCTCATCGAGCCCCCTCCTAGGTGCAAACTGGTCGCTAGTGCCCGTGCTGATCACCCTTCCTCTTCCATGGCTCCTTAGAGGCCTGCCTTGGCTGTTCCACTCTTTGTCCCAGCTTTGACTCAGGTTGATCTTCCTTTCAGCTTGTCCATAGTGGAGGAGACCTTACCTCTACCAGTTCAGACCTTGCAACATGGTTCCGCTGAAGTTGAAAAGGAGATCGAGGGGTCACAGAGCCAAGGAAGTGATGCTCCTGACCAACCCTCTCTGAAGAGGCAGAGACTCAGCAAAGGGAAGGAGCCTGCTCATAGCTCGCTGCCTCGTCCGACAGGCAGATCGGTTCGTCCCTCCGAAGGGTTAAGGGCCAAGACTTTGGCCTTCTATAGCTTCGTTCATGAGAACGCGGGGTAGATCTTGGGACAAGATGTTGCATCTCTGGAGGATGATGGGATGCGAGGCAGCATCCTGATGGAGACGCTGGCTAGTGATTGGCTAGTGGTTAGTGACGCTTCTTTTCTTTATTTTCTTATCTTATTGTATATTACGTTCTGACCCTTTCTTCTTCTTTTCCTCCCATTCTACCTTTTTTAGGGGGCCCTTGAGGCCATCAAGCAAAGGAAAGAATGCTTGGGCTGGGAGGTGGAGAGAGAGAGACCCAAAATTGATCTCGCTAATGCCACCGATGAGGTGATAGAATTGAAAAGGAAATTGGAAGACACTGAACGTCGGCTGGAGAGTGCTAGTGCGCAGCTAGGAGGGGGGAGGAGGCCTTTGCACACGAGGTGGCTGACTTTGCTTCAAGGCTGTAGAGGACCCATGAGGAGCTACAGAAGAGTAAGGGGGATATGCTCTTTCTTGCCCAAGAGGTCGGGGGCTCCTAAAAGCAGCTTGAAGACGCTCGCAAGGAGGCAAGCCGTGCTATTGGGAGAGCACAGCGGGCTAAAGAGAGAGCTGTGCGTGCCGAAGAGGAAGCCATCAAGATAAAGGAAGGAGTGGTTTTTCTTTCTTCAATGAAGACATCTCAGATATCATTCGAGGTTTTATCGAAAGTGCAGGGATGACTTCTCCATCTGATGCTGAGGCTGTTGAGTAGATGGTCCTCCTAAGGAGAACACCGTACCAGTCGAGGCTACTTCACAAGGGGAAGGAGTGGTCAAGAATGAATTTGGCAAAGAAACATCAGGGAATATGCCCGCGATGAACCCTTCTGATGCTCAGGATCCTTTTGCTTTTGAGGGCCCCCTAGTGCTTCCTCCTAGGATTTTGTTGTTTTTGTTTCATTTCCTTTATTTACGGTCTGTAATTTAAACATTTCACTTTAAGCTTTAATGAGCTTTGCCTTTTTCCTTCTCTCTCCTGGTTTTATGGCTTATATGCTTCCGATAATCTATACTGGACAAAGTAAGAACTGAGCCTCCCCTTGTTTTGCAATATGGTAAATACAATTTGCCTTAATCAAAATGTCATCATTTCCATGGATTTGAGTAAACACATGCGTTGCTAATTTGTCAAGATAAAGGGGAACTTACTTAATTTGAAATACTGTTACAAGTTCTCCATATCAAATTTGCTCTATTGATAATAGGGCCAGAGATGTTCAGTGTTCCAGGCCCCGAGGAAGTTCTATTCCTTCGACGTTGGCAAGGTGATATCCTCGGGCTTGCAGCCTTCCTTTCACGATGTACGGATCTTCCCAATTTGGTCCTAGCATTCCATCCCTAGGATCACGGCCTCTTGGTTAGATATGTCATAGAACGAGGTCACCTATCTTGAAATTTTGAGTCTGCACCTTCCAATTGTAATATCGAGCTATTCTTTACTGGTAGGTCGCTATTCTTAGACACGCTTTATCTCTTTTTTCTTCGGCAAGGTCGACGCTTGCTGAGAGTAGCTGGTCATTCTCCTTTGCATTGAAGGTGGCTCTTTAGTGTGAGGTAACCTCGAACTCGATCGGCAACATAGCTTCTGTTCCATAGACCATCGAGAAAGGAGTTTCTCCTATAGAGTTGCAAGCCATGGTGCGATAAGCCCATAACACCATTGGTAGTTCCTCCACCCATGCCCCTTTCTTTGTGTCCAGCCTTTTCTTCAGGATCTACTTTATAATCTTATTGACTACCTCTACTTGCCCATTGGTTTGAGGGTGATTTACTGACAAGAAACTCTTTAAGATCCCAAGGTCATTGCAGAACTGGATGAATTGCTTGCTGGTGAATTGCATCCCGTTATTTGACACTATCTGTTGGGGAACCTTAAGCCGACAGATAATGTTATTCTAGACAAAATTTTATATCTAGGAGGAAGAAATCTAGGTCAATTCCTTTGCTTCTGCCCACTTGGTAAAGTAATCCACACTGACTATAGCGTATTTGTAGTTCTTGCAACCTGTGGGAAGAGGTCCTATTAAGTTGATCCCCTAAATCGTGAAGGGCCATGGGCTGACCATTTGTTGGAGGCAGGCTGGAGGAGCTTGAGGGATGTTAGCGAACCTTTGGCATTTATCACATCTCCTGATGAGATTAATGGCGTTCTATTTCACAGTTGGCCAGAAGAAGCCTTGTCGAAGGACTTTTTGTTCTAACGATAGCCCCCAGCGTAATTGCCGCAGTGTCTGGGTGTATTTATCTCAAAATGATATTACACTTGGGGCCATCAATGTAGTGAAGGAGTGGGGCCAAGAAACCCCTTCTATAGAGTGCATCGTCTATGATGCAGTATCTTGTAGCTTAGAATCGGATGCAGCATGCCTTCAACTTATCTTCAGGGAGCTTGCCTTTCTGGAGATACTTCATGATGGGGGTCATCCATGAACCACACATTGGAGCTGTTGACGTTACATCATTTTTCTACTCTATGTTGGGGGATGGTAGGACTTCTACAAGGATTGCACCTGCGAACTCTACATCCTTGGTCGTGGCTAGGCAGGCTAGAGCATCTGCGTGTGCATTCTGAGCCCAAGGGGCCTGGCTAATTTCGTGTCTTCAAAATGTGCAAAGTAGTTCCTGCACCTTCTGCAGGCACATAGCCATTTTCACTCCCTTGGCCTGATATTCCCCATTTATATGGTAGACAACCAGTTGGGAGTCGCTAAAGATCTTTAAGTTCTTAACTCGTACTTCCTTCATAAGGCGAAGTCCAGCTAGGAGCGCTTTGTATTCAGCTTCGTTATTAGTGGCCCAAAATTTGAGCCTCAAAGCGCAATGGACTTTATGCCCTTCAGGACTAATTAGTAGGACTCCCGCTCCCGCTTATGGTCACATGGTGACCCGTCGGTGTAAAGCTCCCACCATGGCCCTTCTGAGGTTTCAACTTCCTCTTCCATTGATCCAGTAAATTCTGCTATAAAGTTAGCTAAGGCTTGCCCCTTGATCACTAATTGTGGTATGTAATAAATGTTGAATTGAGCGAGTTTGACTACCTACTTTAGTAGTCGACCTGAGGCATCTGCCTTCTGAAGGGTTTGTCTCAGAAGGTATCGAGTTGGAACCTCGATGGAGTGGGCCTGAAAGTATGGTCATAGCTTCCTCGATGCGACCACCAAGCAGTAGACGAGTTTCTCGATTGGAGTATATTTCTCTTCGACGTTCACTAGCCTTTTGATCACATAATAAACTGGGAGTTGTATCCCGTTCTCCCTGCGGACAAGGGCTACACTGATGGCATGCTGTGATACTCCTGAGTAAAGAATAAGGACATCGCCTTCCTGTGGTTTGGAAAGAAGAGGGGTCCGGCCCATATATTCCTTTAAAGATAAAAAAGTAGCTTCGCATTCCTCCATCCATTTGAAATGCTTCACTTTTTCCAAGGCTTCAAAAATGTCAAGCATTGGTCTGTCACATTGGACACGAATCTGCTCAGGGCTGCGATTCGTCTGGTCAAGCTTTGGACGTCCTTTGTTCCATTAGGCGACCTCATATCTATGAGAGCCTTTATTTTCTTAGGGTTGGCCTCTATGCCTCTATTGTTCACCATAAACCCCAAAAATTTTCCAGAAGCTACTTCAAAGGCACACTTCCACGGGTTCAGCTTCATCCGATATTTTCTTAAAATCTAGAACATTTCATCCAGGTCTTTTATGTGGTCAGAGACTTGCCTGGACTTGACGAGCATGTCATCCACATAGACCTCCATTGTTTTCCCGATCTGATCTCTGAACATTGCATTAACCAACCGTTGGTAAGTTGCTCCGACATTCTTAAGTCCAAAGGGCATTACCTTGTAGCAATATAGCCCTTTATCCGTGATGAATGACGTGTGCTCCTCATCCCGCAGTTCCATGGGTATATGATTATACCCAGAGTAGGCATTCATGAAGCTGAGGAGCTGATGGCCGACCGTGTCATCTATGAGCTGGTCGATTCTTGGTAAAGGAAAGCTGTGCTTTGTTAAGATCTGTGAAGTCTATACATGTCCTCCATCTCCTATCCTTCTTTTTGACCAAGATGGGGTTGGCTACCCAGATCGGGTAATAAGCCTCTCAGATGAACTTATTCATCAGTAGCCTTTCCACTTTCTCCTTTAGGGCGCATGAGCGCTCTGCAGTTAGGGGCTTTCTTTTTTGCCTTACTAGCTGATGGAGGGGGTCGATATTTAACTTGTGCGATGCAATTTTAGGGTCGATTCTCATCATGTCCTCATGGCTCCAAGCGAAGACATCCATGTTTGCCCTGAGAAAGCCCGTTAGCTGGCTCTTCACTTCCGGAGATAGATTACCCCCAAGTTTGAGTCGTCCCTGGTCACCTACCTCGCCGACCCCAATTTCTTCAAGTTCTTCAACTGGTTTGGTTTCTTTCTCTGCTTCCCAGTCTCGTGGGTCAAGGCCATGACTTACCTTGATTGAGTTTAAGGCTTAAGGCTCCTTACCAGAAGTTGCATCCATCCTTCTCCCTCTATCCCTGACCTTAACGGCCCCTTCATAGCAGTGCCAGGCTGTGTATTGCTGCCTTTCACGCATCTGACCCTATTCGCCGAGGGAAAATGGATCATTAAAGTCCTTGTGGATATAATTAGATCTAGGTCATTCATGGCCGGTCGCCCTAGGACTATGTTATAGGCCGACGGATAATCCACAATTAAGAAAATCGGCCAGGGTGGTGGATTGGCAATCTTTATCTCCCAAAGTGATGGGGAGTTTGATTCGTCCCACAGGGAATATCACATCACCGGTGAAGCCAAAGAGAGGGTCGAGTGAGGATTCAAGGTTGCTTTAGTTTAATCCCATCCAGTCAAAGTATCCCTTATACATAACGTTGACCAAGCTACTGGTATCCAGCATAATTCTTCTCACTTCGGCATTGCTGACCTTAGCCCTGATGACAATGGCATCGTTATGCGGAGACTGGATTCCCTGCTCATCATCATCTACAAAAGTGATAGACCTGGGGGCCATCCTCACCTTTTTGCTGAGCTTGTCATGCTTGTTGCATTCAGACAAGATGTAGCTCACATTTCGTACATACCGTTCTCATGAGCTACGTAAGGCCCTAGCGATGTGTGGTCCCCCATGGATCATGTAGATGGTTCTGACCACCTCTGTCTCTTTTTGCTCAGCATCGGGAGGTGGTTGTGTTATGTGTGGTGAAGATTGACGGTTTAAGGGCCGCGCCATGTAACCTCTTTGGCAGCCCCTTCGGATAAGGTCTTCAATCATATCCCTAAGAGATTTGCATTCGAAGGTTGTGTTCCCTATATCATTATGATAGGCACAAAACCTGCTTGGGTCCTGATGATTTGGGGGAGTTAGCAGTGGCCTCGATCGTCCGATGTTCTCCCGATGCTTTTTTGCGACGTATATTCTCTCCAGAGTGTCAGTTAGGATGCTATAGTTACTATAGTGGCTTCGGGGTTCAGATCGCTCTACCCTGGGTCTCTTCGTGGGTTGTGTTCCCACGTCGTTGACTTAATTTGCCCAATCTTTACCATGGCTTTGTCCTTTCTTGCCCCTACCAGAGGCTGAAGAGCTAGTTTCGGCCTTCTGTCCAAGTCCTTTTAAGCCAAAAGTTTCTTCCCACCGGATCTCCTTGGTGGGCCATTCATAGAACTCCCGCAAGTTCTTTACCAGAGATTTGTATATACTTTCGTACAACTTTCCATCTCTGTGAAGTTCGACCAAGATTGCGGTTAAAATGCTGTCATCAGAAGGACTTTCCATATTACTGACCTCACATCGAAATCTAGAGATGTAGTCTTTCAGTGACTCATTCTTTCTTTGGAAGATCATGGCTAGGTGGCAGGGTGGCGCAAGTTGTTTCTTCAAGGCCCCATATTAGTCCAGGAACTTACCCCAGTATTCCTCCTAGCTGTTGATACTACGGGCTGGAAGGCTCTTAAACCATCCCCTTGGCATATCCCCAAGGGTGGCTAGAAAAACCCGACATTTAACCAGGGGGTTGCTGGTTTGTAGGTCCATTTGGATGTCAAAGGCATCCAAATGGTCATAAGGGTCGCTTCTTCCATCATACGACAAGATCGATGGCACCTTGAAGAGTTGGGGAAGAGGTTCCATCTCGATCTCTTTGGACAATGGAGTTTTGCCCTTGTAATGGCCTGACTGGTCCTGGGTTGAGGGGCTTTTCTCCAGTTTTCGTACCCTCTATAACAGCTCCTTGATCACTTGACCTTGGGCTTCGGACGGTTGGCTTTTGGTGTCATTGTGGTCCACCCTTGAGCCCTCTACGTAGTGCGGGTCTTTAGCTTGCTGGCTCCCTTTCCCCTTATGAGCCCGTCATTCTCCCTCTTCTGACCTCAGGTTGGAGGAAAGATTTAAGTTGGCCTTTTGAATTTCTTCTTTGGCTGGCTGTTAACTTCGCGCCGGCACCTCCGCCTGCGATCGTCTAGCCACTTCAGTAGTAGGGGTGTCCTTGTCACGCTCTCTGACCCTCTGAATGTGGGCTCGGGTCAAGTGCTTCGACAACGTTGGTGAGCCTTTTCACCGTACCCTCAAGTACTTCTTGACGTTGGCGCAGCATCTGCACTCCATTCGCCTCTGGAAGGGCGGAAGAAGTACTTGCCAAGACTGGGTATTCTTCTTCAGGTACATTTCATCGTCCTTCACTGTGACCACCTGGCGGATTGGCCACACCTGAACTTCTGGTTGTTCTACCTCTTGCCATTGCGAAGGATGCATAAGCAGTCGGTCCCACCGGGCGTGCCAAAATATTGACGGTCGATTTTGATAATCGATCAACGGAGGGTTCGAGAAACCAAGCTACTGTTCTATTGAATGATACGTATGGATTTGCAATGAGATCCGAGGCAAGAGAGGGCAGAATAAGAAAGAGTTTTTATCGTGGTTCGACCAAAGTCTATTAGACCCCTACGTCCACGATGAGTAGTATTATCTTTTCAAAGGAGTTTACAGCAATGGATCACCAGAGAGGGTCTCTCTGCATCTAGTTTTTTATCCCAATATCCCCCTCTCCTCTTTTTTTTTTATGGCTTCCCGTCCCCCCTCTTTTATGGGGAGGGATTACAATGGATAATAATAATTTATTTTTATACAACTATGATTACATCTATACAAGCATTAAATGCTAGAACGAGAGGTAATAAATGCTGGATAAATTATTGTCGGATCCTTTGGGACTATGGGCTGACAGAGTGTTTTAGGCAGCGCTTGTCAAGTACTTGATTGGTTCCCCAGGTGCCGAGGAGAGCTCGCCAGTGCCCTTGTCATTTGGAGCTCGCTACTAAATGTTTGGTGGCCTGCCGCGAGGCCCACGACGACCTTAGTTTGGACCTCTCCTTTTCCTTCTGGGCCTCTCGCTTCCTGGGCCCCTACTATCTGTCCAAAGAATCCCCACAACAATATCTAAATTATAATGTGCATTATTCAAATCAGAAAAAAAATTATTATACATATTAAATAAATAATATATTACAATGAATAAAAATTAAAATACTAAATTTTAATTAAATAAATAAAATAAAATTATATAAAGTAATAATTAATTT
>JANHAO010023975.1:0-11747 GCA_026873985.1 Saraca asoca
CCAAGGCTTCTTGTTATAGTTTTCATCAATTGAATGAATCTTAAGTGATCAAGGATGCATTAATCTCAAGCTAGTTAATTTCTTTTGGCTGGTTGCTTGTTATCTTTGTTTTAGCTTCTATTTTGTTAGTGTAGCTTAGTGTAGTTTCTGTTATGCTAGATTCTACCAACCCCCCTTTATTTTCCAGCTCCTAATTGATTGATACCATCTAACAAATGATCTTTGGGTTCAACCTGGGTTTGCCATATACTACAAGTAGTTAGGTATCTCAGTTTTTAAATTTCTAATTTGACGGCTTTGACAACTAAACTATCAGTCACCTCTGGAGTTGATGGAATGCAAGCATTGCACCAGTACCAAGAGGCACTTAAGAACACCATGAGAGAGTTGGCCAATATGGTGAGGGCACTGGCATAAACACAGGCCTAGGGCATACAAAGATAAGTTGAGGTTGTCATGCCCAAAGGAGAAGTCCAGCAACCAAAAGCTCAATAGGAGGGGCCTGTTAAAGCCAAACATCAGCGAGTTGGCTCAATCCATTCATCTAATTCACAACTAAGGTCGGAAATCCATCGAGCTCGTGGAGGCAAAGAAGACAATCAGCGACGTGAAAGTTTGTGTCAAGAAGGAAGCTTGAATGAGACCGATCATGGTCATGGATTGGATCACTACTTTGCTAGTCATGAACATAGTAGGAGGTGTAAGGCCCAGATCACTGCTCCCACAACTAGGGAGGTGACAAGAATTGGTGAACTACTAGTCATTAGTGATTGGAGAGCTACTTCAGAGGGTGCAGTAGCTAGAGAAAAACCTATGACTTAAAACAGCTAAGATAGTTATGAGGAGAAGACACCTTTCACTAGAGAGATTGAAACAGAACCTCTTCCTCGTAGGTTCAAGGTCCCAGACATCCCACAATATAATGGAGATAGTGACCTATATAGCCACTTGGATGCATTTAATGTCCAAATGGATCTCTAAACCACCAATCCATTAGTCAAATGTCGCATTTTCCCTGCCACTCTTGGAGAGATACACCAGACATGGTTTAGGACCTCTTAGCCTACAATATCCACAGCTGGGAAGAATACCAGAGAAAGTTCATCAACCAATACAAGGCATTCAGGAGATAGCTCACCCTGTCCTACCATTTAGCAATAGTCTTTCAATGGAAGGATGAATCGTTGAAAGACTACATCACCTAATTTCGATGCAAGGTCAACAATGTGAAAAATCCGTTAGATGAAAGCATCCTCACAACCATCCTAGTCAGACTCCAAAAGGATGGGAAATTGTATGAGGATATATATAAGTCTCTGGTGAAGGATTTAGGTGAGTTTTATAAGCGAGTCGCCAAAGAGGTAAGGTGGGAGGAAACCTTTAGTCCAAATACGCTACGACAGCTACACCGTCCTATCGGATACTTTGAGGATCTTTGTGACAGAGAGGGATAATGAGGACTTCAGGAGGCCCAAGCCCATAAAAGCTCCCCTAGAGCGAAGAAACAGAAATAAGTTTTGTACCTATCATAACGAGGTTGGGCACAACACTTTAGACTACTGGGCACTCAAAGATGCCATTGAGGACCTCATTAAAAAAGGTTACTTGAGGGATTACATGGTGCAGCTTTCAGGACAATGATCTCCACGACCTTAGCAACTGGCCCAGCATCAGCGTTAGCAAACCCCAGAGCATAAGAAAAACACCCTCAATAAGGACCATATTCACCATTCATGGTAAGCTTCGTATCGCTGGCACTTCAAATAGATCGCACGACCACTATGTGCGAGCAGTGGGTCGTGTCTTACTTATAAGTCATAGAGAACGTGAAAGGCTCATTAAGAGAGCTAGAACATCCTCGAACAGCATCGCGTTCATAGAAGAAGATGCATAAGGAATTCACACTCTTCACAACGATGCACTAGTCATTCGAGTCAAGATAGGCAATGTCGAAGTGAGGAGGATAATGATCAGCACTGGCAGCTCAGTCAATGTAATGTATAAGGGATACTTCGATCAAATGGACATGATGGGAGATGGGATATTATCGGTAAGACATATTAGACTCTTACTTACGTTAGGGGACTATGACCGTTAAGCTACTATTATAGCGGACTTTTTGGTCATAAACTATCCCTCAGCTTACAATGTGGTGCTAGGATAACCCACGATGAATGACCTAGACTTGGTTACATTGATCAGGATGCTCACCATCAGGTTGTCAACCCCTTAATGGAGTCGAATATATGTGGGGAAAATAGTAAGTAGCCCAACACTGTTATAAAGATGCGGTCAAACTTATGGAGCAAAAGAAAAAGGTGCGTGTGGTGTCTAGTGGAGAGCCACGAGCCATAAGCACCATGAAGGTTAGCCATGACCTCGACCCCCACAAGCTGGACTTAGAACAAGCTATTGGTCCTGTAGGAGAGCTTGTGTAGGTCAATGAGGCAGATGCAAAAAGATGCTTCAAGTTAGGGAAGAGCTTGCCTCTAGACTTGAAAACACAGTTGACTGAGTTTCTTAAGGCGAATCTAGATGTCTTTGCCTAGAACCACGAAGACATGGTGGGCATCGACCTTGGGGTTATGTTACACAGGCTCAATATTAACCCTCAACATAAGTCGGTTCGCCAAAAGAGAAGACCAATGACTACTGAGCACTATGTCGCACTAAAGGAGGGAGTGGATAAGCTTTTGGTGAGTAAGTTCATCCAAGAAGCTTATTACCCCACTTGGGTAGTCAATCTTGTCCTCATAAAGAAGAAAAATGGGAAGTGGAGGACTTGCATTGACTTCACTGACCTTAACAAAGCATACCTAAAGGACAACTTTCCTTTACCAAGAATCGACCAGCTCATGGACACAACAACAGGGCACGAACTCCGTAGCTTTATGGATGGTTACTCAGGATACAACTAGATCCCCATGGCTACACAGGATGAAGAACACACCTCATTTATCACTGATCGTAGATTGTGCTACTACAAAGTAATGCCTTTCGGACTTAAAATTGTAAGGGCAACCTATCAGCGGCTGGTGAATGTGATGTTTAAAGATTAGATTGGTAGAACAATGGAGATGTACATGGATGACATGTTGGTGAAGTCTAAGCAGCTTGCCAACTATGTCCAAGATCAGGGAGAAATGTTCAAAATCCTGAGAAAGTACCAGATAAAGTTGAATCCCCATAAATGTGTGTTTGGGGTCACTTCAGGAAAATTCCTTAGCTTCATGGTGGATAACAAGGGAATTGAAGCAAATCCTGAGAGGCTCTTATCGACATGAGATCCCCCACTGGGCCTAAAGACATACAAAGCTTAAACGGCCAAGTTACGACACTTAGTAGATTTATTTCCAAGGTGACAAATAAATGTGTGCCTTTCTTTGACATCCTCAAAAGGGCGAAGAAGTTCAAATGGACGCAACAATGTGAAGTCACCTTCCAACAACTCAAAGAATATCTCGGGCAAGCTTCACTCTTGTCTAAACCAAAGGAGGGCAAGAGGATAATCATCTACTTGGGAGTATCCTAATACACCTTCAGTGAGGCTCTGATACGAGAGGAAGGTGGAGCTCAGTTCCCTATCTATTATGTGAGCAAGAGACTACTGGACGTTGAGACAAAGTATTCTTCTATAGAGAAACTCACCTACTACCTGGTGGTTGCATCAAGAAAGCTATGACCCTATTTTTAGGCACATAGCATAGAAGTGCTTACACAGTTCCCTCTTAGACAAGTTTTACAAAAAATAGATGCTTCAGGTCGATTACTCAAATGGGCAATTAAGCTGGCCTAGTTCGATATTGAATATAAGCCCAGACTGGCAATCAAAGGGCAAGCTCTACCAAACTTCATTACGGAATTCACTGGGCCTATGTAAAAGGAGATAAAGACTGCAAAAGCTCCATGGTGGGAATTGTATGTTAATGGGTCGTCGAGCGAACAAAAGACTAGGGCAGGGATGCTTCTTATCAATCCTAAAGAACACAAAATCCTTTGCGTTTTAAGGTTTGGCTTCCAAACCATGAACAACGAGGCTAAATATGAAGCACTATTAGCTAGATTGCGATTGGTAAAAGAGGTTCAAGCTAAAAGGTTGAAGATTTTCAGTGATTCCCAGCTTGTTGTTTGCCACATGCAAGGAGAGTACTAGACTAGGGGATTGAAAATGATCATCTACTTGCAAAAGGTCTAGGAGTTGCTTAGCTTGTTCCAACAATATGAAGTCAACCAAATATTGCGGGCCCAAAATGCTTATGCTGATGCTTTGACTCGCCTTGCTATGACCAAATATGTTGACTTCCTGAGGGAAATCCCAGTAGAGTTCCTTTTGTCCCTGGGTATAGAATAAAAAGGATACTGTGGTGGCAATTGCCAAGGCCCAAGACTTATGGATGGGCCCAATCATCGACTACTTGCAAAACAACAAATTGCCAGAAAATAAACTCAAGGCACAGCGATTGTGAGCTCGAGTGATCAGATATTGCATCTATGATGATGTGTTGTACAAAAGAGGGTTTTCAACCCCACTCCTAAGACGCATTGATGGCCGAGACTATGACACTATCTTAAAGGAAATTCATACCTGTCATTACAAAAATCATGCTAAAGGGCTATCTCTAACTCAAAAGGCTCTCCGGTAGGGATTCTATTGGCCTATAATGAAGCAAGACACTATTGATCTTGTTAAGAAATACGACAAATGCCAGAGATTCATGAAGATTCTACAAGCCCAGCCAACCTACCTGTAATAGATAGTCAGTCCATGGCCCTTCGCAATCTAGGGCATGGACCTAATTGGACTACTCCCTACAGCTCGTGAAAATTATAAACATGCAGTAATAGCTATGGATTATTTCACTAAATAGGCAGAGGCAAAGGAGCTCATAGAGATCTCTTCTGCAAAGATTGAAAAGTTTGTATGGAGTAACATTATTTATAGATTTGGAGTCCCCCAACAAATTGTAACTGATAATGGGACCCAATTCAACAACGAGCAGTTCATCAAGTTCTGTGATGAACTCAAAATCATAAAGAGCTTTTTGCCTGTAGACTATCCATAGGCCAACGAACAAGTTAAAGCTGTTAACAAGATCCTCAAGTTAAAGCATAGGGAAATGAGCTATCGAAAATGCTCTAGGCTTACAGAACCACGATTTGTAGCACCACAAGAGAAACTCCCTTCTTGATGGCATATGGATTCGAGGCAATGATCCTAGTAGAACTTGAAATGGAATCACAACACAGAATGACTTTTGATTCAGATAACAACAACCAACTGCTCGCTACGAATCTCGATCTAATAGAAGAGACAAGGGAAAGAGCTCGCTTTACGATCGCGACCTACTAGCAATGGGTTGCGAGGTACTATAACTGGAAGGTTCAAGCTTGAAACTATAAATATAGTGATCTTGTTCTGCACCTCGTTCTCCCTAGAGCTTATAAAGCTAACAAGGGGACCCTAGGACCGAACTGGGAAGACCCATATCTTATTAAAAAAGTCATTAGCAATGAGGCTTATCACTTAGTGAACATGGATAGAACAGAATTCTTTCGAGCTTGGAATGCCAAACATCTCCACCCATACTATTAGTAGAGGTCCAAATTTTGTAGATTATTTAGAAAATTAGTGAAAAAAACTTAAGTGTTTCCTCGAATTCTTTATTGTATTTGATTGTTTCTGAATAAAATCTCAATAAAGTCTTGCATGAGAAACAAGCAATGTATCAGATGAATAGTGTTAGTTGAAACACTACCCATTAGGTATTCACTTTTGCATAAATTCATCGAGTTAAGCATATGAGGCATTCAAGCATAAAGAATGGGAGAAAACAAATAAAAATAGCTTAGAAGTTCATTTAATGTTCCTTCTAACAGAGTAAATTTATATAAGGACCAAAAATTGATACAAAATTCAAGAAAGGAAATACAAAGTTACAAAAGGTTATAGCCTAAGTACTAGATCTTTATGAACTGGGCCTTCTTGGAGCAAAGGGTCAGCAAGAGGAATAGCAGGATCAACCATCACATGATCTCTGGCAGCTTTCGCGACCTGCGTGTCACCCTTCTTTCTAATGGCACCCTTGGTGGGAGGAGCTTTAATTGCAGACTTTGCATCCTTCTCGGAAGATCTAGCCTTAGTAGCCCTCTTCTTGAAGTGCTCAATAGCCTCAATGGCCTTCTGTCTGAAAAAAGAGAAGTCCATCTCCGAATGCTACTCCCACAAGGTGTAAAAGAAAGATGAGCTGGTTTCAGATTCTGCCTTTTCTGCCACTGTCATAATCAGCGAGGTAGTCTCTGCTTTAACCTTAGCAACATTCTCCTTAGCCACCTCGAGCTCTTTCATAGCAACTTTGGCTTGCTACTCCACTACTCCGTTGCCCCAGCTCGTTGATCCACTATCTCAGCTCACTTTACAGCCATCTTGGCCCATTAAAAAGCTAAATCTAGATTAATCCTCACTTTTCTCAAGTCGTTAGCTATTATACTAAGGTCTAATGCAATGGCCTCATGATTTGCCACTTCACGAGATATGGCAACCTCGGCATCCTTGGCTTTCTCCTCAATTCTAATACCTCGGTGGTGATAGCAGCTAGATCATCCACTAAACTTGTTTTCTCATTAACTTGAGCTTGAAGTGCCTTGTGTAGTTTTGTTAGTGCCAACAAGTTCTGAAGAATGAAATAGTCAAGTTAGATTACAAAAAAGGCAGAAGAATTAGGGTAAAAAGACCTTACTTACCAGTAAGCTATGACGAGATATATAGCTCACCAACCCCTCAGGTGAGTAGTCTTTCGACTCTAATACGTTGACTTTCTTGTAAGGCCTCAGGATTGCATCAACATCATTCAGGAGGTAATCTAAGTATTCCTCCATCTTTGAATCGAGTCCAGTGGGCTACTCCTTGGCCTCAACCTCTAACGTCACTCGTTTATGAGTGGCAATAACTTTCTTCCCCTTATCCCTCTTTTGTTTTTGGGTGGGGGCTCGGAGGGGCAGGCGACCTCAGTTGCAGCAACCACCTCAGGATGTGATAAAGAAACTGGCTCTTGTGAAGGTGTTGCTGCCAATGTCAAAGGTTGGCTTTCAGCAACAGGGGGTATATTAGCGTCAAGAGTCGGCGAGTCTCCGCATCAAGATTAGGCGATGGCTTCCTAAGAATGAGCTTCATTGTATTTTTGTAATCCTTGAAATTCATTGGACCGATCTCCTTAACCTGATGGACTCCTATCTCCTTAGTGAGCTCAATATCTACAACCAGAGCAAGCTTGTGGGAGCACATAAGACCTTTGTCAAAATGGAAGTTATTCTAGGGATCATCCGAAATAGCAAACTGATCTAAAACCTCGAGCTCCTTAGCCCCAAGAGTTAGCTTCTTACTAGTTTCGTCTACAAAAATGACAAGTGTTGAAATTAGAGAAACAAATGAGAATATGTTATCAAACTCACACATCCTCAACTTGCTTACTAGGAGTAAGGACAAAGCCAAAATTTTTAAGGTCACACAGGGATGCGTAGGATACATAAAACTAACAAGTTTTTTAATTCCCCATGTTAGATTTCCCTTTGTCATCACCCCGTGGCAAGACTTTCTTGTGCTTGGTTGACTGAGCTGAAAGATAATAAATCCTGTCCAATGAGCCCGTGCTCCTAATGCTGTACAGGTACCAAAGAACCTCAGCCAATGGTGGTGGGAGATTATTCCTCAAATATATTAGTGCCAGGGAAGTTAATTGGGCATAGGAATTTGGGATAAGCTAAAATGGGCAAAGTTTGACTTTATTTAGAAAGTTAACAATATACGGGTGAGTAGCATGATCAACTAGGGATAGATCCATGACACGACATCCTTTAGGGAGCCGAAATGTCCGAATCGTGGTCTGCAGTTGGTGAAAGGTGACAGATGAAACATGTTGATTGAACATCAAACGATTCGAAGGTCGCTGACTAGTAGCAACCTCCGAGCCCACAATGGGCTCTAAACGAGCACTAAACTCTCTAGTGACCTTATCACTCCTTGAGGTTACTTCACTAATGTGCTGCACCAATTCCACACTCTAACATGGGGAATCAGGTTCCTCATCACGTCCTATTTGGTGACCTTAACATTTGCAAGCTGCCATCTATATAAAGACAAAAAAAGAAGAGGTAGTCAAGTTGCTGAAAATATACTATAACAAGAAAACTAAAACTAGCAATTTCCTGTACAGCAAGCCACACATATGCCTCTGGTCACTACGTCTAAGGCCCACAAGGGGGACTTGATCGATTAGGACACTAGAACCCAGAAAACCAATGAGGAATTTGAAATGGTGATCAAAAACCCTAAAATCTACTAACAAATCAAATAGAGGAACCAGGCTTAACTCAAATAAAATGCACAAGCAGACAACTTCAACCAACATTTCAAATCTTCCAACTATATGCAAACAAGCCTCACACAAATCATAAAACAATAACATATAGAAACTACATATTAAAGAAAGAAAACTCACCGTTTCAACTGGAGAAGAAGGTCTGAGAAATGCGCAAAACTGGTTTTTGAAAGGTAGAACTTGAATCACAAACCTAGTAGGCAAGTACAACACCCACAGCAGTAGACAGCGACAAACGAACACAAGCTTGGCAGAGAGGATGAAGAAGAAGAGTTTGAGAGTTTTGAATTTCAAATGATGAATGAAAAGGGGAAAAGAGTTCTCCTCAAATTATATCACGTGAGGACTCACTATCAAATTTAGGAACCCATCAGATACCCATAATTTGACTGTTCACCAAAAGCTAATTATGAGTTATTACCCGCTTAGCAAAGACACTTATCGAGATAGAAATGATTGAATGGGATAGAGGTAGAAACCCAAGAGTCACAAATAAAGTGAACAAAAGCATGCCAAATGAACCATGGGATCGCAAATCGCAAGCAAAGGGTTACAGCCTTTGACCCACTCCGCATCCAAGAAGTACTAGCTGAGGCACATCCATGCGACCTTTTTGGGTACCAAACTCTTGCACCGATTAGAGTGCATCCATGTGACCCACCGAGACCTTGCATCTAAGAAGTGCTAGCTAAGGCACATCCGTGTGACCTTCCTGGGCACTAAACTCTTGCACTGATGAAGGCACATCCGTGTGACCCACCGAGACCCTATGTCCAAGAAGTGCTAGCTGAAGCACATCCATGCGACCTTCTTGGGCATCAAACTCTTGTGTGAACCAAGTCGCATCTGTGTGACCTATCAAGACTTCGCGATTAAGAAATGCTAGCTGAGGCACATCTGTGTGACCTTCTTAGGCACTAAACTCTTACACAGATCAAGGCACATCCGTGTAGCCTACCCAAGCACTTCAGTGCTCAAACTTGTTATCAGCTTAAGTGCTCTGATGCTTAAACCCATTACCAGCAGAGGCACTCTGGTGCTCAAGTTCGCTATTATTTATGATAGGCTATTGCAATTGATTAGTCATCCAACATGGCATATATCCTTTAAGTCATGATTTATTGGCTGAAATCCATTCATATTAATTCAATTAATATTATTCGAGGTCAATTGACCTAACAAACATTCATTTTTTCTAACATTTATCAAGTTATGGTTTGCAAGAACTCATTTATGTTATCAACCACAACCTACTAAATGACCAATATAGCACACTTGGAAAAGCAAGAATAATGAAGAGTTCATTCATTACAAAACATCTTTTAATAAGGTAAATTTACATAAAGGTTTAAGGGTACAAATCAAAGCAAACCTACGATTGACTGAGGAAGAGCTGAATTCCAGCAAGCCTACAACCATAATACACAAAAGGAACTACCTTTTAAGAATCAGATCCTGCGAGTTGCGAGCAACCCAAATTGCTCTAACTTTTCCTCGCCCTCCTCTTGAGTATAGAGCTTATCTCTTTACTCGGGTGCTCGCAAGGTACTTAGAAAGCCAGACAGTTTACTCAAATAAGCAAGAAGGCTAAAAAATTGACCGGATTGGCTCACCATGCAAGGAAACTAAAGAACATGGGTGAAACAACTGCATTATTCAATGCAACTAGGAGGAAGCTATGGGGTCATATAATAAAATTTCTCGAGATCCTCAAAGAGGAATTGTCCATAAGGTCCCCCTATAACAAAACTTCCCAAAATCCTCATAAAGGGATTATCACAATAGGCTAAACACACCTTGAAAAACTCCATCAAAGGCTCGGGTCACTAGAAACCATGGAGGGCTCAACTAATGCACCTATTAGGCCAATCTGTGAAGAAAAGAAAAAGGTTTCTCATACCTTAAATAGACTAGTTCGGCCTCACTGAAGAATCTAGAGGTTATTCAGCTGTTCTTGATCTAATGGTCCAAAAGAAAACAAGGCTAGCACACCGAGTCTATGAAACATGTATAGTAGGAGGTATAGCCCGCTACAGACGAAGTGAAAGATTGAAGCTTGAAATAACAACGTGACAAGTAGTAAGCAAAGACTTTGACTACATCTCATACTACAAGTGAAGATTTTGCCAGCAAACTACAACTCCCAATCCGTGAAGCGAATTAAGAGTTGGGGGCTAATATTATGGGTATTTTCTGGACAATACAAAATAGGCTAACTGAGGCCTAACGAAAGACAGGTCCAACCAGAAAGAGCCCATATCACCTAAAAAGTAGGGTTGTTCGACAGAGGCATCGGCTTACCAGTCACAAGCTCAGGATGCAAGATAAGACCAAGTTTCCAGCTGGTGAAGGACAGGTCCCAACTTGCTAATCAGAATGCTCTACCCCCACCATTCTCCAGAAGACTCATCTCAGATCAAACCAACGGATGAGACCAACCTATACAACCAGCATGTCACCTAGCGCGAGCCTAGACTACCAAGCGAGCTATCTCAAGCATTAGGTATGGAATGCCAAAGTCTAATCAGTACCCAGAGGCACATTTTTCCAACCGACACATCAGCATCCAAAAATCGATAGTGAAATGTCAAGCATTTATTGCCTGTCAAACATTTATTGCCTAATTCGATGAAATAGATAGATTTATAAATTATCAAATTATACTTGTAACCCTCCCCATTTCTATAAATAGGAGAGAAGAATCATTATAATGGGAGAAGTGAAAGATTCATGTAGAAACTCTGTCAGAACAGTGAAAAAACTCTTATATTGTCACTTTGTTAAACACAATAAAAAAACCACCACCTAATATAACCACCGTGGCCGTAGGAGTCACATTGACTTTTGTCGAACCATGTTAAAAAGCTTCTAGTGTCCATTGTCTCTCCTTTCTCTCTATCTACTTCTTGTTTGCATTTGCTTCCATAGCTTGCAGTTTGAGAATTACAGGACTATATTGGTTGACTAAAGTTTGAGCTTATCAAATTTTACCGTCAACAGTTACAATGCAATAAGACATTTGAACTGAGTATATATGGTCAACAACTAGCAATTATGACAGAGACTCCAATCAGGACATCTTTGATCTTAAGGCATACACTACTTTGCAAAGGTCTTTTATCCAAAGAATCTTTTTATAACCAATAACATTAGATTTAATCTCAAGAACTTACAAAAATAAAATAAAATTACCTGCATATTCTGGAGCCAAGTATCCAAAAGTACCAGCAAGCCGAGTCACAATAGATTTTTCACCATTAGGAGCTAGTTTTACCAATCCAAAATCCGAGACTTTTGCTCTAAAATCATCCCCAAGCAATATATTTGATGGTTTGAGATCTCTGTGTATGAAGCTTTGGTGAGCCAGAGTAT
>JANHAO010023976.1:0-11745 GCA_026873985.1 Saraca asoca
AGATTATATATTAGCCCGTTTTTAACAAAATAAAAAGCATAATTAATTGTAGTCCAATAGAAGAATTATAAAACAATTCTTACACCTCTTACATTGAATAGAGAGAGACAATATATATATGTGTGTGTGTGTGTGTGTGGTAGGGTCAGAGTATTTTTTTTTTTTTTGTATGCAATGGAACATATTTATTTATTTTTTAAATATAAAATACATTTTAAAAAGTAAAGTAGATTATTTAAAGTACATTTTCTTTAAAGGTTGTTATAATCCACTTTACTCTCTAAAGTGTACCTTACACCTTAGAGGAGTCAAATCCTGAGAGTGTGTCTCACTATCCAAACAAAAAAAACTCAAGATTTTTGATAGATTAGTCTATAAGAAGTAGCAACCAAATTTGAAAAAGTGTTTAATTACTGACCTCTAAAGTCCATTAGAAACATTTTAAAAACTTCATCTAAAATTGGTTGTACATTAAAATCTGTAGGAACACAAGCACAAATTTCAAAAAATTATACTTGCTTCTTTTGACATTTTACTATGCAATCAATTTCTGACAAAAAAACTTATCAGAAAATTGAAAAATCCTTAATATATGTCTACATGATCTCCTTGCTTATTTCCCTTTTCTTCTTCTTCCTCCACTGAACCAAAGCTCTTCCTTACTTTTTCAGCTTGATTCTTAGTTTTGAATGTATTTTTCAAAAATCTAAACTGATTAAATTATTCTTACTGCTTTATTTTACATTTTTATCGATTATTTTTATTGAATTATTACGTTATTTATGATTTAATTGACTTTTCTTATTTTGATGCATGCAGTTTTGGACTTGAGTTTGTCCATGAGTCTATTTGTCAACTTTTTTGCTTGGACATTGACATTAGTATATATTTTTAATTATTGACAATTTTTCATCTTGTAGGAGTTAATTTTTAATTATTAGTTATATTTTCTTGTATATTTGAATTAGGATTGACAATTATATATTTTCAATTATATTTAGGAATTATACATATTTTGAATTAGATTGAGTAGGATTAAATAGTTAGATAAAAGATTTAATAGTGTTTTTTATATTACTTTAAGAATTATGTATATTTTGAGTTAACACTTATTTTTAAATTAGAAGTTATATGTATTTTGATTTTGTTAATTTTTTAAAATTAGTAATTGTCTTATAAATATTAATTACTAATTTTGTTTTTGCTTTGCATAATTTTTTCATAATTTTTTGAGGGTTAAGATGAAATGTTGACAAAATCATTCATATGACTACCAGTAATCCCTGTACACTATCAGTAGCTCCGCTTACATTATTTGCCACCATTCCAGCTACTATTACAGTTGATTTGACCATATCAATCGGAGGTACTAGATAGTCCACTGGTTAGCAGTAGTAGCAACAACATAATGCTATCCAAGATTAGGAAACTAATGAATTCTTCTCTGATTTTAGGTTGTAGTTATATTTTTATGTATTTTATTTGAATATATTTTATACATCATTTGATTTGAATTATATAATTTATGAATTATTTAACTAATTTTATATATTCATAACTATTTGTATGTGTTGTATGTTTAATTTTTTTATTATTTAAATATTAATTTTTAGAATTAGAATTAAAAATTAATAAAATTAATTTTAAAAGAGAAATTTTAACCAATGAAAATTATAAACATTAATTATTTTTTTGTAAAAAAATTATTTATTCTAATGAATTTTCAACGGCTTTTAACACAGAATTTTTGACATAATTTTCAAAAGAATAGAGAAAAAATAAATTTTATAAAAAATCGTCGCTTCAAAATCTGTCAAAAAAAAAAATCTAATAATCATTTCCTGTCAAAAATTTTCATTTCTATCTTAATTTTTTATAAAAAGTTTTTGTCGGACAGGGCAAATTCTTTTTTAGTGTCTGTGATATAACATAAAATGGCAAGAGAGAGAGAGAGAGAGAGAGAGCATTCAGATATGCAACAATAGAAACTTTTCAAAAATTTTATAAAAAATACAATTTAGACCTAATTATTCCAATCAATTTAGATGCTTCATTATTTATATATTGCAAAAAATGTAAATTACTTCATTTAATTTTGGGGTAGTTATATTTATTGTGCACAATTATTAATTATTGCAATCAGTCCAAGCCTTATTTAACTTTGAACTAGTTAGATTTAACAACTAATATCCTTCTTGTAAACAATTTGGGGAGAATAAATATGTTCAGTTTGATATGAAACTTTATGAAAAAAAATCAAATATAATATGGAGGCTTTATGAGTCAAATTTAGAAGTGATCTGACTTATTTATTTTTTTATTTTCTCTATTTAGAGGTATTTTAGTCATTTTGACATATTTTATTTATTTAGTGCAAGTAAGAAGACCCATAGTCATAATCCTTACATTTTTATCTTTATATCAATATAATATAGTATTTATATTCTTCTAAAACTATAAAAAAATTACTTTATATAGAAATAATTTATCATTTATCTAAAATTTAATACGACTATTTACAAAAATTAATAACTAGATGTTTAAAGTACAACTACCACAAAGTTGGAGGGTTCAATAATGTTTGAATTGCAGTTTCAATAAATTGACATGAATTGTAAAAAAATATGAAAAAACAAAAGGATGGCATTGTGTGAATTTTAAACACCATCGTATACTTTTTGAACAAGGGGTGGAACGGAAATTCCACAATATGAGCCACCACCAATATAAAATGGATTTGAGCCAAAATCAGGGTGCCTGATAAAAAAACTGCATTAATGCAACAAATCAGAATTAGACAAAGAGAAATAAAATAATTTGCTTAAAACCTAATGCCTTTGCAATTCGTGGTGCAATTTAATTTTCAACCCATAATGCTAAAAGGAAAAGTCCCTCGTAAAACACTGAATACTACTATAACTTTAAAAATATTGAAAGTTTAATTTCATTTGTTGAACAATATGAATTACAATTTTAAATTGTGATTTACAATCACAAAAGTATTACACATAATATTACTTCTACGTTTAAGTTCATAATTACACTTTTTCATTACTTAATATCATATCGTTGTATATTTTTGTACCTATTTACAATTTTGTTAATCACAATGTAATTGCAATCAGAACCTTATCTTTAATTTAAATAAGAAGATGCTTAATTACCAGTTGCAGAAGCCATACGTTTGATCTACCCATATTGGGTCACTGCTGTAGTAGCCTGGTTGCGTTTCTGAGTAGGAAAATCCAGTGCCCACTGGCAGATCTACGCATATGACGTCGAGTACCTAAGAAATTAATTAAAACCATACTATGCCATTTAAAGATGAGTTTCGTATTACTTAAACTCATCTAATGATTTAACATCTTGGGTTATTTATAATTACAACTTTATAAATCTATGGAAGTGCATCTATTTATTTATTTTATTGGTAGAAGTGATAAGTCAATTTACGTCCTAAGTTCCAATGACAAAATTGAAAGAAAAAAGTCTTAAAATTAATATTAGTATCATTACACAACTAAGGATGCTTACGCAGTCATTTTGTTCTTATATTAACTTTGAAAGTTTTACATCAATTTAATATTATAACCACTAAAATTTACATAAATAATTATTTTTATTTGAAATCTTTACTTCACTTCATTCTAATATGCTCATTATTTGAAATGAGAAGATAAAAGAATTTAAGAATTCATGAAAAGTGTGAAGAATTAAGGAATTATGATTTATGAATATAGTCAAAAAAAGAATTGAATTTTTTGAGATTTCATATAAATTAATACTCATAATCTTTTTTAATAATAATTTTATAATAGAATTTAACTTATTTGTCAATCTAAATTTATTAATATGTTACGTACACAATTTTAATAAAAGAACTAATAATAGTACTAAAGTAATGTAAAACTTGTAAATTTAATAACTAAACTAATGTTAAAATGCCTTTCAACACTAATTTGATATTTCTCCAATCTTTCAGGTATTAATTTGATTATTTACTCAAATAAAATTATAAATACTCATTTAGAGAAGGGAGATTACATCAATCCTGACTTCACGAGAGAAAGGCATAAAGACATAGGGTCCACAGTCACACAGACGTGGATCTCACACAAGTGAAATTCACCCATATATGTCTCTACATCCTTTGTATCTCTCTCTTGTATGATATAACAAGGATTTTTTTCATCCCCTATCTATATTAGAATTTCTGATAAGAAAAATAGTATTAGAATTTTTTAAAAGAAAAATGGTAAAAGGAAAAAATTTAACGGGCCTGTTTCACGATTCAAGTTTTGGAAAGCTCCCATTGTAACTACGGTCGAATGTTAACGGCCCTGCAAGTTAGCAACCAAAATTAAGAAAAATACTGACATTAGATTAATGTATCACAATAAATAATTTAAAATTAATTTTTAAATATTAAATTGTTCGAGTTTAAATTGTTATCTTTTTTTTGGTTTTTTATTTATTGATATTTTTATCAAATAATTAATGATTTAATATATTAATGAGATAGTATCGCGTTGCCGATGAATGTCGATTAATAATTTTGAAGGAGGGACTTCGAATCCTGTCCTTACTGTTTCCCCTTTCCCTCTTCATATTTATACATTAAAAATAAAGATAATTTTCTTGAAATTTAAAATTGATCTCTTGACATCTACCAAAAAATATAAGTTGGCTCTAAGTTACCAGTATGCAAATGCAACAAATTGCTTATTATTTATTGGGAATTGCTCCCGTCCATGATATGTACAAGTGCATTTCTTTATTGGTAGAGATTGTCAATTGCCTGAGTACACCTGATTATGCGCATTAAGATAATTAGAATAGGAATATATCATTTTTAAAAAATATATTTTACTCTTATAAAGTTTGTATCTGGAATAAATTAGTTTCTTAAAATTTAAAATTAAACATTTTAACCTTATGAATTATTTTGAAAAATTAGGATGTTAAATTTAATGAAAAAGGAGATAATTTGCCCTAAATGTAAACTTCTGGGTAATTTGTCTGAAGTGTAAACTTTAAGGGATAAAATCTATCTTTCCCTTAATTATTTAACAGTTCAAATTGATAAGTATTGAATTATGATGATTACATATAATAATACTTAAGGCTTAAATACAAATTTGATCCACTAAAATATAAATAAAATGATTTTAGTACCTTAATTTACAATAGTTAACTTTGGTTTACTTATTATGCCAATTGTTCAATTTTAATCCTTCATTAAACTTCGATGTTATTACTGATGAAAAAGTTAATATAAAATTGTGTTAAGTGTTCGTATTTAATGCGGCATATTTTTATGACTATATTTTTATATACACATTGGATATTTTGTTATTCCATTTTTTTATTTTTGAATTTATAGGTTTAGTATATATACTAAGCTAATTTGAATAACACTTCAATTTAATTTAATAAATTAATATGTATTTAATATTGTCAATGCATAAATTTTACACAAATTTATTAATGAAAAATTACGTTTAGGTCTAACAAAACTTTTAAAACAAAAATATAAAGATAATTTATTTAATAATAAAAAATATTGTATAATAGTATTATAATTATAAAAATTTAAAAAAATCATAAATATAAAATAAATAATAGCAGAAGTATCGCATGAACGTAAAATTAAAAAACAAATAAAGAAAGTACATATGCTATATTACTTCTTTTTAATTTGAAAATTTAAGTTTACTTCATTTAATAGGTATTTTTACTTTTATATTGGAACTTTTTTGTATTAAAAACCAATATCTCTTAATTCATTTTGTTATTATCTCAATTTATAATTTACTTTTAATTTATGTTTTTAATCTGAACTTAAATTTTTAATAGTAAAAAAATGTAAAAAATCCCTTTTAATTTTTGGATGGTTAGATTAAATCACTACTAATTTTTGAAATTTAGACTAGAAGTTTTGAATTACAAAAAAATTTAAAATTAATATCCATCATCTACTTAATTAACTGTTTCACTTAATTACATAATTTTTTGTAAACTTAATAAATAAGTATCACAATATTATTGGACTCTTATTTATTTTTTTAGTTATGTAATTAATAAAAATTAAATTAGATATAAAATTTTTGATTAAATACATGAAAATAAATTTAAAATTATATAAAAAATAATGTGATAAATTAACGTATAATAATATTATGATTCTTGTGTAAAATATTAATGAAAAATTATCTAACTAAATAAAATAGTTAATTAAACAAATAATTTGTGTAATTTTTAAGTTTTTTTTATAGTTTAATACTTTAATTAATTCTAAGTTTAGAACATTGATGTGAACTAAATCCAACTACTTCAAAGTGAATAGCAATTTTTTTTGCATGTCTCCCTTTTCAATATTAATCCTATCCAACATCATTACTAAAAATATTAATACCAATAATACATATTATTTTCTTTTAAGTTAGTATTTCAATATAAAAAAATATTAATACACTTTTTATATCAATATAAAATTTTTATTTATAAATTGTTTTTAATTATTTTAAATATTTAGATTGAAAATAATTTATATAAATAATTAAAAAATATAATTTATCATATATTAATATTAATAAAATTAAGAAAAAAATTACTTCATCCCTGAAGTTTACATTTCACACAGAGCAAGGACCACTCAACCACAAATTGCAGATCACTTGAGGGCCGCCTCCGGTAGCCATATTGGTTGCCCTCCTTAAAAGGTGGTACCATGGGAGCGAGTTGGAGATGGTCATATAATTAAAAGAAATCACAAGTTCATGTGAACTTATACTAATTATTTAAGTTTCTTCTCGATGGGACAAATAATGGCATAAGTTATGAATTTGTTATTTTTTTATAATGTAAAAAAATAAATATTGAATTTTCATTTATTTTAGAATTCAAAATTTTTTTATGTTCAATAAAACTCATAAAAAATTTTATGCTTATTTTTAAAAAAATGGAAAAATGATAATAAAAATGTAAAGATTCTGAATCCTGCGGATTATTGATAAGAATCGGTATATTTCTTTCCCTCACGAAGATTTATATTTTGTATTTTTTTTCTCTTTTTCAAAACAACAGTAGAGAAGATTCACACAAATATTTGTTTAAATTTGGGGATTCCGAGTAAGATATAAAAAATTGAAAAACTTTGACATACATATATACTATATCAAATCATTTATTAAGCTAATAAGAATAACAATTAAATAAATAAATAAATTATTATTGAGAATTTTTCTATTGTTTCAATTATAATACATGATTTTAATTATCATTTAATGAATAAAGGTCAATTATCATTGTTATTATCTATTAATTTTTCAATTTTATAGAATGATACACATTAAAAATCTGATTATTCAATTTTTAAAATATTAAAAATTATAAAAATAATTAATCTCATTTATCAGAGGAAGTGAAAAAAAAAACACATTATAAAAGGACACTACACAGACTTCTCTTCAATTGGCCACTATTTAATTGTATTACCGTTTGTCATTTTATAGCTAATTAAAATCGTACATTACGTGTACCTAAGAATGTGGCTGACTTTTGCCACGCAGGGAATAGAGCAGGTTTTCCCTTTTTTTGTAGCAAAAATTGGCAAGTTTATATATATAGGGTTAAGAAAGAATTCAAATTGTAATAGTCTACCTCCAAACTCTAAAAGTAAGAATTAAAATACTCAAGATCCGCTGTTGGATTCTGAAAGAGAGTAAAATTAAGAATTTGTCTCTAGGTTCTATGTGAGAATGGAAAAAGAGAGTCTGCTTAAGAGTCTATCTTCGGATTTTGTTTCAAAATTAATCTCTCCACTAAAGATAGAACAAATTGTTATAAAATAAAATTTTAATTTATAGTGTGGTTTGAAAATTATAAAGATCAAGACGAGATAGACAAATCAAATATTGTTGCTGTTCTAAAGAGGATGATGAAGAAAAGCTATTCTCCTTGAACTCAAAGGCATCTAGTTCATCCAAACTAAAGGAGGACTACACTTAGTCAAATAAAAAAGATTACTTCGACCTCTCAACTAAAGTCTAAAATAATGTCTAATTAAGAACTCAAATTTCAAAAGATGAGATGCAAATATAAATTCAGATGGAATAAAGATGACATCTCAACGAAATGAAATTTAAATGAAGATTCAAATTTTGTCTAGATGAAATGAAGATGATATTTTGGCCAAATGAAAATCAAATTTAAGATCAAATGAAGTGTTGGCATAAGAAGATAAAATAGCTTTTTGGTCCCGACATCTTTTCAAAAGAAGACAAAAGATTCTCTGACAACTTTCAAAAAAAGTCAAAAGATTCCATGGCATCTTTTATGAAAAACAAGATTCCCTAACATTTTTTGTCAAGATTTGCCATTGTAGCAAATTTGAAATTTGAAATTTGAAATGTTCTATAAATAGGATTCAAATCCCAAATGTAAGGGCATCTATTGATTCGTTTATTGTAGAATTCCAAGATTCTAGCATACTTACTCGTTCCCCTCTCCCAGCTTTCTCTGGGAGTATTTCCTAAGTTTAGCTCAAATTGTAAGTTTTCTCTTTAAATCTTATTAATAAAATATGCCTTTTTCTTTGCATATAGCGATTTGTCCACGATCTTTACTTCATAGTTTAGTTTTCCTTTAGTTGATCCTTTGAAAGGGCGGTTCCCCTTCCCTTTTAGTATCAGAGCCAAAGGGAAGTAATGATAGTAAGATGAACTCGAAATTACTGTTATTTTATAAAATTTATGCTAATGTTTGAGCATGAAAACAAATTGGATATGTATGCTGAATAGCTCATAGTAAGTTCTAGGTATATGTTGAATAGCACGTAGTAGTTTTCTAAGTGTATGCTAATTAAGCTCACAATATTTTCTAAATATAATGATAGCAAGATTGTGGTTTCTCTAATGGTGCATAGAGGAATGAGAGTCGTTGTAGTTAAGTTGAGAAAAAATAGGCATAAGTTTCTGTTTACTCCCATAATATCATATATCGATTCTTGGCTATATTCAGAGAAAATTAGTATGTGATGGCTGAGTTGTATTTAGAAAAGAAACTTTAAACGTTGGCTAAGCTATACTTAGAGAATATAGTAAAACGATGATTGAGCTATGTATCCAATGAAGAAGTTCATGCTGAGATCTTAGTATTTATTTGATTTAGCAATTATAATATCTAATTCATATGGTTATCTTTATTAGTACCTGAAGTCGAGATATACAAAAGTAGGGGAAAAGCTATAATTTATTTGATCATTGTTTATTTTATGCTTTTATCTATTTTTTGTTTATATGCATGATTTCTTTTTGCTATTACTATCTGCTATTTAAATATTCTGCTAATATTTAAATAATTACAAATATGTCAAATTATATGATTGATATTCTATTTTCCAAATTTTTATCTTTTGCAAATACCTTTCCAAATAACTCTCTAAATAGGGAAAACCTATTCCAAATACATAGAGAAGTCTTGAAAAAGGGCTTCTATTTAGAGGAACATATCATCAAAACCGTCCGTCCTCAAATTACTAGCTCTTAGGTAACTAGAATAGTTCTATATGACTCTGGAAAAGTAGATTTGTTCTTTAGAGATAAGAATGGTCTAGAAATACTCAGGGCCACTGAACTAGAACAATTATCCAAATTAGAAAATCCTAGAAGAACTATATCTTCTAGTTTAACTATGTCGGTAGATAGATCCAACCTTTAGAGATCTTTATCTGTTGTCAATCTTAGAGAGATAGATAATGCCTCTAAGATACTAAAACCAATCTATTCAAAAGATATTTTAAAAGGAAAAGAACAAGTTGAAGATAAAGAATTTGAAGGTTCTTTATTTCCATCTTACTCTATAATGATTAATCATTATCCAGATGTCAAATGAATATGGACCAAAAGAAAGATTTTTCTGATTTCCAAATTGACATGAAATCTATCAAAGAAGACTTTTACTCAGAGAAAAATATTCCTAAGAGAAAATGGTTTCTTTCATATTTTCAAAGAAAATAATTAGATCAAATTCATGACAAATGGATGAACTTTATAAAAGAATTCAAAACAAATTTTCTATTCTTTGACTAGTTTGAGGTATATGCCTTAGGAAAACAAAAATAGATTATCCATTTGGTGAGTTACTTAAAGTTATCATTAGGACTACCCAAACCCAAATAACTTCCAAAAGAGATAGGATAGTTTTTGAACTTCCACCTCTACCTCATACTTCAAAACAAACAATCCATAGTAAATCTGTCCAAATAAGAGAAACCTCTAGCTTAGGTAGTACTCTTAAGCAAATAGATCAACCTCTGCCCAAACCTTATGAGACACAGTATAATAGATCTCATAAGTTAGAATTGGCAAATAAAATAGAAATAGCTAAGACTAGTGTCTTAAATCACAAATTAGAAAATCCTGCAGTTATCCCGGAGTCACCCTTAGGAGATAACTCTAGTATAAATCTTCAAGTTTCAAATAAAGCTTATGAAATAGATTCTAAGGTAGCTTCTAAGAAAGAAGAACCTAAGTTAGAAACCCTAGGAACCTTCAAACCAAATTTTCAAAATACCATAGAACCTCAAATAACTCTCACCCAAAATTCCCACGATAGGAATAATATCTATGAATGGAATATAGATGAAAAGTTTGAGTATGAGATCATCAAACTCTTATAACAAATGACTATGGTTAGCACAGTTTACCAAACAATGCATGGATGTGACGATATGGCAATCGTTCATGTCTTAGTTGCTGGATTTACTGGCTAACTCAAACTTTGGTGGAATTATCACCTCATTGACTTAGAAAAACAACAAATTTGTAGTGCTCTCAAATCGAATAGTCAAGGAGAATTATTATTAGGGTAGGTGAAACCTAATTTATTACAAAAAGATCTTAACTCACTTCCTTCGTCACATACATTCTTCCATGTGTCTCGCACATCTAAAGTGTAAAATGCAATTTTAAAAATAAAGTGAATTATCTCAATAGTTGGTAAGAAAATTAAGAAAATAGATAATTATAAATTTGTATTATTAATGATTATGATAATTTATTTTATTTTCTAAAGTGTAAAATATGTTGTAAATTCCTTCTTACTTCTATTTAACAAAAAATAAATAAATTTGCTTTATGTGGCTTACATACATTAAAATTTATACTTTTCAATTTTGAAGTATTGAAAATTGTAACTTCATTCATCTTAATGAATAGAAATAATAACATGTGTTATTATAAGTAGAATACAATTTTTCAAGCTACACTTTATGATAAAACTTGATATTTGATGGTAAGCCACATTTTATGTAAACTCTTTGATCAGTTTTTTTTTTTAATTTTTTATTTATTTGAATGTATAGTTATAACTTTTAATATCATAAAAAATATTTTATTTGATTGACATTATACGTGAGATTGCATTGTTATAAACAAAATCCATCACTTCAAAGTAGAAATTGTTTTCTCCTATTATCAAACAACAATAAATCTAATAAATTTAGTTTGTGGAGATAAGATATATATATATATATATAATTATTTTAATAAATTATTATTAAAAAATTACTCTAAATAATAATAAAGTGATATTTTTCTTAGTTTCCTTTTTTAAATGTATGTTAATTAGTTATGAATATAATTTTCAAATGTTTTAACTTTTGTTAGAAGTTGATTTTCTCTTTTTAAATTGATTTAAGGGGTCAATTAGATATAAATTGTGGGGACAAAATGATTAACTAAT
>JANHAO010023977.1:0-11743 GCA_026873985.1 Saraca asoca
CACAATTCCTCTTCAAGAATAAAGAGTCTCTCCTTTTCTAATGATGGGATGTTAGAAAAGAAAACTATGCATATGACTTGGGGACTGTTGACGGTGAAATTTGGCCAATAGATGTTAGTTCAGAATCACCCTAAGCTACAAGTTGAAGAAGTAAACTAAAGGAAGAGGAAGAAGAAGAAGAAGGGAGGAAAAGGAACAAACACCATAAGCTTTTACATGATTCGGCTAAAGCTAATTAGCCTTTATGTCCATGGAGATTTTTTATTAGCTTTTACATGGCGGTTTTCCATTCAACTCTATGGGAATGCAAGGCTTAATGATTATTCCAGTAGAGTGTTTGCTTATAGCATTTTTTTCACTACTCATTATACAGAGGTCTCCTCCCCTATTTATAGAAGAGGGAAGGGCTACAAGTGTAATTTATTCTACAATCAAAATGATTATCTTCGTCACATAAGGCAATAAATTCTTGACGTCTGATAATAATGTTGAGCAAATCATTGTCAGACTGTTAGGAGTTGATGTGTCAGTTTCAAAGGCTGACTTATCGGTTGGGGACAAGTGCTCTTAGCTGATGGCTAGGCTTCCGTGCTGGTGCCTAGCTCAGTATCCTAGCGACCTCGGTTTGTATTGGACGATCTACTGTCTAGTGAAGTTGACCTTACTACTGATCCATCTAGAATGAACTTGACAAAGGATGGTCTAGACGTCATGCTCTGCTTAGCGAGCTGGTCCTAAGTATCGATCCCGTTCAGCATTCTTCACTTGTGGGCGGCAAGCTGGTATCCCACTTAGCAACCTCAATTGTTATGCATCTTAGGCTTCCTTTTCGGTTGGGCTTTGCTTCTTATTGGTCTTTTACCAGTCCATTCTGAGTGGATCAGAAAATGCTTATAACATCAAGCCCCCTAACTCTCAGTTTATTTTACGGACTGGGAGTTGTACTCCACTGGCAGAGTCCTTGCTCACAGTTTTGTCATCCTGGAAGTGTCATAGTTGTGACCTGGTAGGTCATAGCTAACATCGTTAGTTCCTACGAACTGTAATCCAGTAATTGTTGAATGACATGGGTGCTCATTGGGCCAATTGGCATATCGTACGACTAGTCGATCATATTATTTTGTTCTAGTCAGTAATGGAATTGGCATCAATATGCCTTTTGTCGATCATGAGTTTGGGCATCAGGATGCTTGAGCATTTCTTGCTTGTGAGGTCATTTTTAGCTGCACGAGAATATCTCGATCCATATAAGAATTTGGCATCAGCTACGCTTCTTAGACGTGGATCCGACATTGCCCGCATAAGAGTTTGGTACTCAAGGCACTTCTTGGACATGGCACGCACAAGAGTTTGGTGCCTGGCTAGCACTTCTTAGATGTGAGATTTTTTGGATGGTCTTTCCAACTTGATCAGGTATACCTCGATCGTCAGGTGATGATGCCTTTATGGCATACCTGTGCAAGAGTTTGGTACTCGAGGCATTTTTTGAACATAGCTCACACAAGAGATTGGTGTGTGGCTAGCACTTCTTGGACATGAGATCTTTGGATGGTGCCTCGAACCTGACCGAGCGTACCTCAATCGTCAAGTGAGGATGCCTTTGTGGCATGCCCACACAAGAGTTTGGTACTTGAAGTACTTCTTGGACATGGCTCACGCAAGAACTTGGTGCGTGGCTAGCACTTCTTAGACGCGAGATCGCTAGAGGGTCCCTCGAACCTGATCAGGCATATCTCGATCATCAAGTGAGGATGCCTTTGTGGCATGCTCGCGTAAGAGTTTGGTGCTCGAGGCACTTCTTGGACATGGCTCGCGTAAGAGTTTGGTGCATGGCTAGCATTTCTTGGATGCAAGATCTTTAGAGTCAGGGATCACAATTTGCTACTTGTGATATGGGGCTTCATGAGTCATGAGGCACGCTTTCGCTTCTGCTTCCCCTCGTAGGTGACTTTTTAACTTCTTATAACTAAGTTGTAATGATTACTCCTACCTTGGGTGCACGTGTGTGCTATTATTGTCAGCTCTCTACTGGTGCTTGTTGAACTGTTAGATCATGGGTAGCTGAGGGGTTCCCCGATCCGATGGTGATGCCGCATGCTTTATAAGCGGAAAGGGGCTTCTCCTTCCTTCTTGTTTATCATTTGAAACTTAGAGAAAATCAGAGCTCTTTCTATGCACTTCCTCTATCATCCACTATAATCACATTTCGCCTTTTGAAATCCCCAGTGCTATTTCATTTTCTCAACTGTGACTCAGGCTCCATTCACTGGAAAAGCATCTTCACGTGCTATCCCAAATCTTTCATTTTGGTTAATCATGGTAAGTTTTCCTTTACTTTGCTGTTTCTGGGTTTCTCCATTCTATAATTTATGCAGCCTGTCTATTATTGTTTGAGGAATGAGAATGCTGGTTGAGGTCAATTATTTATGCATATTATTTTCTTTTCTGTTCTAGTTTAGTTCATTCGATTGGTCCTGTTAACAGACTCTAGGTCTTTTATTTATTGTTCCAAGTCTAGCATTTGTCATATGGGCTTCATGATTTGACCGTTAAATCCTACTCATTAGTAGGAGTCTAGGTTATAGATGGGTGACTCAAGTTATTCATGGCCTGCCACACAAGAAGCTGTTAGCCTTAGTTTTCGGTAAAGTCTGGTTGTTGTGACTTGACCAATCTTTTTCCCTTGTGTAGATAGGCGCAGGTTATGAACATCGTTATCCTCACAGTAGAAATGAAGATGATGAACTCAGATCCTTAGCCCAGAATGTGGGGTTGACACAACGCTCCAGTGGAGCGACCTCAAGGAGTGGGGAGGTTGCTAGGGATTTTACTGCCTGTTCAGATCCTATAGAGGTTTAAGAGGTTGCTATAGATCCACAACCATTAGATTATCATGAATTCAGTACACACGCTTCCTCTGTCTATTTTCACGAGCTACAAAAAGTGGTCTAGACATATCAAATCCCCAAGGGGTGCCATTTCATGACTCTATCTCCGGATGATCACGCAGCTTATTCACCTCCGGGATTCATTACTATTAATTTCCCACACCTCGTAGCGAGTCTTAGGTTTCCAATCCATTCCTTTATTATTGATTTTCTGAATAGACTAAGGCTCAGTCCTACCCAACTTACTCTAAACTCCTTCACCCAACTTATTTTGCTAGCACTGATTTACTCAGGTAATGGTCTTTCATCGCCGTCAACTGAGGTTTTGTGCTATTTATTTAGCCTTAGGTGCACGAGCACATCAGACGGGTTTTATTACCTCATGGCTCAACTAACAGCATATAAAAAGATTTTGCCGTAGGGGACGCTAAAGGGAAATCAAATGTAGGACATTATAAGACCTGGTGGTTCTATATCTCATGTCCCTCCCTATGTGATCTCAAAAACTTTAGATTCATCGTTACTCTCAGTAAGCGAGCTTAGAGTCACAAACTTAGTCATGTCCACATTCATCCCTAATCATAACTCATTTTATTTTGCAAATAGGATAGATCAAAAACCAAATTTACAGGTGGAAGAACTTGGAATCTTGGATCGATTTGCTTCCACTAAGGATCTCAAAAATGATTTTCATTTCGATGACAATCTCCTCTAGTTCCACAAGCTTGATCTAGCCAAAAATATTGAAGTTACAGAGGAGATTCAGCTAACTTCACATATTACAACAAGATGTTGGAGCTCATTCTGAGGTCACCACCATTTGATGACGAGGTGATCTCTCCAAACCCTGATGCGGTCATAGGTCCCACTCTTGGAGGCCAACCCTTATCTTTGGGGGTAGAGCCCTCACGAGAACCAAGTCCTGCTCCCCAGCCTGACATGGCAGTCAAAATTGAGGGCGTTATTCCTCTTGAGCCTTCTTCCAAAAGATAAAGGGTGGAGAAAGGGAAGAAAAAGATTGCTCCTAAGAAACGAGCTGTGCCAGAGGCTGTTAAGAAGCCACCAGTTAAGCTAGACTCCAAAACAAGGGAATACATTAAGATTCTTGTTGATAATATCTACACAATCTTGGGGTCTCGTAAAAGGATCGAAGTGCTAGAAGCCATGGAGTTTATCCTTAAAAGAATGTTGGGCTATGCAGCTCATCATCACCTGGTGGTAAGTGAAATCCTTCCACTTCGATTCTTCCACTTATTCCGTAATCTAACTTGGCTGACTTTTTAGGGTTTGCTTGCAATGATGAAAACAAAGCAAGGCCTCCAAGCCTGAAATAGGGAAAGGGAGGACCTCGAAAACAAGCTGCCCACTGCTTCTACCAAGGTACTGGATTTGAAGGAGAAAGTTAAGAATGCTGAGGCTGTCTTATCCCGTGTAGAAGCAGATCGTGAGGCTGTCGTAGTGAATCTTAGCTTGACCACTAACAACCTAGCCAAGGCAAAGATTAACCTGGATGAAGTCCTCAAACGTGCTCAATAGGTGAGGTAGAGGGCCGAAGTTACGGACCAACATGCTGGTTTAGTAAAGTAGCAAGCTAGGGACATCAAGCAATGAGTCAAGGTAGCAGAGTAGCGAGCCGAAGCTATCGTGAAGGAGCTGGAGGTGACTAAGCGGGAGGTTATCCTCTCGAAGAAGGAAGCTGCCAAGGTTAAGGTGGAGTCCGCTTCATTAATAAAGTAAGCAGAAATGAAGACTTGCTCAACCTTCTTTTATACTCTCTAAGAGCAACATCTAGAGTTGGATTTCTCCTTCTTCGGTCCATCAGTTGTTAAGGCTGTTGAACATTATAAGAAGAGGGCTACTCGAACTAACTCTTCTAGGAATGAAATGGGGTCCACTGCTAAGGCTTCTCCTATTGGACGCACTGTGTGAGAGGAAGGTGAATACCAAGTTATTGAAGCTGCAAGTGCTTCACCAAAGGATGCCTCTGATGCTCCTCCTTTTGACCCCCCCACCCTTAAAAGGGTCCCATTTCTGATGTCTTGGCTCTTTAAGCTATGAGCCCTGTATTTTTATTTTTTATTTATTTTTTTATTTTGGCTCTTGTGATGTAGCTTTCCTACTTTGTATGAACTTATTAAGAATCGAATGGATTTTGCTTGCTTTTCTTCCATTTTTTGTGCGTCAACGTGCGAGATGATAAATTTTTCGGTACGAAAGTGGGAGTATGCTGAATCACCTAACACACACCTCATAATGAACAATTTTTCATGCAGGATTTCATTGAAAATTTTTATTTTATTTTATACAAGAATGCAAAGAATTACATGAATGCTTGTGATTATTAATTTTTTACAAGTAATGAAGGGGACTTTATTGATAATATTGGTAGAAATGTTCAGTGTTCCAAGCTCGAGGGAATTTTGTTCCCTCCATATCCACCAAGTGATAAGCTCGCTTCCAATAACCCTTTTAATAATGTATGGGCCTTCCCAGTTAGGCCCTAGTGTCCCCTCACTGGTTTTTTGCGCTCCTGGGAGGACAAGACATAGAACAAGATTGCCAAGCTTAAAACTTTGAGTTTGCACCCATTGATTGTAATACCTCACAATACGCTATTAGTAGGTCATGATTTTGAAGTGGGCTTTCTCTCTCATTTCTTCTACAAGATCCAGACTTGCGACGAGCAGTTGATCATTGTCTTCAAGGTTGAAGGTAACTCTTTGCTAAGAAGCTACTTCAAGTTCTGTAAAGATCATCACCTCACATTTGTATACCATCGAGAAGGGAGTTTCTCCCATGGCGTTGCACACCATGGTTCTATAAGCCCACAACACCTTCGGAAGCTCGTCCACCCATGCCCCCTTCTTAGCCTCTAACTTTGCCTTTAAGATACGTTTAATTGTTTTGTTAACAACTTTGACCTACCCATTGGCCTATGGATGATCTATGCTCGAGAAGCTTTTTATTATTTTTAAGTCATTACAAAACTGGATAAACTGCTTGCTATTAAACTGGGTCCCGTTGTCAGTCACGATATGCTGAGGGACTCTAAATCTGTAAATGATGTTGTTCGACATGAATCTTTCAATCTTTGCGGATGAGATCTTAGTGAGCTCTTTTGCCTCCACCTACTTGGTGAAATAATCCACGGCCACTACCGCATGTTTGCAATTACCACGGACCATAGTCCATCCCCCAGATCACAAAAGGTCACAGACTGATCATCTGCCGGAAGTAGGCTAATGGAGCTGGCAGAATTTTTGTGAACCTTTAACATTTATCACATCTTTTGATGAGGTCGATGGCATCCTACTTCACTGTGGGCCAGTAAAACCCTTACTAGAGGGCTTTTAGACCTAAATACAACCTCCTGCATGATTCCCACAGTGGCCTACATGGATTTACTCTAGAACGATTTTGTAGTCCCTGCCATTGATGCACCTAAAAAATGGGATTGTGAACCCTCTTTTGCACAACATGTCATTGCAGATGTAGTATCTGGTGGCTCATGCTCGCAATCACTGTACCTTGAGTTTATCTTCTGGTAATTTACCTCCTTACAGGTAGTCCAGGATTGGATTTATCCAAGATCTTGGTGGTCTAGCAATTGCCATCATGATGTTGTTCTGCTCAATGCTTAGGGATGAAAGAGTCTCGACCGGGAGTGCCCCCAAGAAGTCAACATCCTCCGCCATCGCTGGGAGAGCTAAGGCGTCTGCATGCATATTTTGAGCTCGCGGTACCTAGTTGACCTTGTATCACTAGAAGGAACTTAATATCTCTTGGACTTTCTGGAGATACTTAGTCATCTTTGACCCCTGGGTTTGGTATTCACCCTTTACATGGTAGACAACGAGCTATGAATCACTGAAGATCTTTAACCTTTCAGCTCATACTTCCTTGGCCAACCATAGACTGATTAATAATGCCTCGTACTCGGCTTCATTATCGGTAGCCTGAAAGTCAAATCTTAAAGCACAGAAGATCTTATGTTCTTATAGGTTAATGAGGAGAACCCCTACATCGACCTTTTGATTGTTTGATGACCCGTCCACATATAGCTCCCATCATAAGGCTTCTAAAGTTTCTACTTCTTCTCGCATGGGCCTCATGAATTTCGTGATGAAGTCGGCTAGAGCTTATCCCTTAATCACTAGCCTAAGTTTGTATTCAATGTCAAACTGGGCAAGCTCAATAGCCCATTTAAGCAACCAACCTGAAGCGTCTATCTTTTGCAAGACCTGTCTAAGTGGGAACTAGGTGAGAAGCTTTATACTATGGGCTTGGAAGTAAGGTCACAACTTTCTTGATGCAATGACCAAGCAGTAAGCAAGCTTCTCCATTAGCGTGTATCTTGATTTGGCGTCCAACAGTCGCTTACTCACATAATAAATGGGGAGCCAAACTCTTCCCTCTTCTCGCATCAGGGTAGCATTGGGGGTGTGTTAGGACACTCCCAAGTACACAATCAGTTTCTCACCCTCTTTTGGCTATAATAAGAGTGGAGTTCGCTCGAGATACTATTTAATCTCTTGAAAAGTGACTTCACACTCTTGCATCCATTTGAACCTTTTCACCCTTTTCAGGATGTTGAAGAAGGGGACACACTTGTTCGTTGCCTTTGAAATAAATTTGTTAAGCATTGCAACTTGGTCGTTCAGGCTTTGTACATCTTTGGCTCCAATGGGAGATTGCATGTCAAGGAGAGTCTTAATCTTTTCTAGATTAGCTTCAATCCCTCTACTGTTCACTATGAAATCAAGGAATTTTCCCGAAGCGACCCCAAATGCACACTTAAGCGGGTTCAATTTCATTTGATACCTCCTTAAGACCTAGAACATTTCATCTAGATAACAGATATGGTTGGCTAGCTGTGCGGACTTCACTAACATGTCGTCCACATATACCTCCATTGTTTTGCCTATTTGGTTAAGAAACATCATGTTCACTAGTCGTTGGCAAGTTGCTCCTACGTTTTTAAGCTTGAATGGCATTACTTTGTAGTAATATAATCCATGATCGGTGATGAATGATGTGTGTTCTTCATCTTTTGTGGCCATTGGGATTTGATTATATCCTGAATAGGCATCCTTGAAGTTAAGGAGTTCATGACCCACTGTCGCGTCCATAAGTTGGTCAATCCTCAATAGAGGAAAGCTATCTTTCGGATAAGCCTTGTTCAAGTCAGTGAAGTCTATACATATCCTTCATTTCCCATTTTTCATTTTCACGAGGATGAGATTAGCAATCGAGGTGGGGTAGTGGGCTTCCCGAATGAATTTGTTTGCTAATAGCTTGTCCACTTCCTCTTTCAATGCGGTATAGCGCTCGATTGTCATTAACATTCTCTTTTGGTAGATTGGTTTGTACCAGGGATCAATGTTGAGTCTGTGTGACATAACCTGAGGTCAATGCCTACCATATCCTTATGGTTCCAGGCAAAGATATCCAAATTGGCCTTGAGAAATCCAACGAGCTATGTTTTTACGTTAGGTGTCAAACACTTCCCCACCTTAAGGCATCTTTCTTCATCCTCTTCACTGACTCTTATCTCTTCAAGCTCTTCAATTGGACCAGTGGCTCGTTCAATGTCTGCCTCAGGAGGGTCGAGGTTGTAGCTGACCCCTTTAGCACTCATTGCTCAAGGTTCTCTTCCAGATACTATATGTACTTTCTTAGCTTGTACCCCGAGCTTGACTGAATCCTCATAGCAGTGCCGCTATTCTCCCTGCACACATCCAACCCCACATGGGGTTGGGAATTTAATAGTAAGCATCTTGGTGGACATGACTACGTCTAAGCTGTTCATAACGGGTCAGCCAATACAACATTGTAGGTTGAGGGGCAGTCTATAATTAGGAAATCTACTATAATTGTTGCTTGGTGACCCAGATCTCCTAAGGTAAGTGATAATCTAATATGATCCATCGGCATTATTCTGTCTCTCACGAATTCGTAGAGGGGTTCAAGGGAAGGGTTCAATTGGCTTGAGCTTACTCCCAACTGGTTGAAGCATCCTTTGTACATCACATTAATGGAACTACTAGTATCAATCATTATTCTCCTCACATCAACGTTGCTAATCTTGGTACGGATGACTATTGCGTCATTGTGAGAGGTATGGACTCCTTGTGCATTTTCTTCCATGAATATGATGCTTTCCAAGATTAATCTAGCTTTTTTGGTAGGCCTCTCACATTCCACATGACTCATGAGTAGAACATGGCTCACTACCCGTATATAATGATCACGAGACCTATTTGAGGCACTAGCAATATGAAGCCCACCATGAATAGTGAAAATAGTTCTTATTGAAGACCTATCCTGAGGGTCTTACCATGTAATCCCTCAGGCGACTTCTCTTAGTGAGCCTTCAATGGCATAAAATTTATTCTAGTCTCTTCATTCGATGGGAGCCTTTATGGGTCTAGGCCTTCCAAAGTCCTCATTGCCTCTTTCGGTCGCAAAGATCCTATCCGGGCTATCCAACAAGAAGGTATAACTTTTGTAGTGGCCTTGACGTTACAACCGCTCATTTCTAGCCTTCTTTTTAACCTGGTTCGGGGAGCCACTCTCTTGGTCCTCTCCGCTGCTCTTACCCCTGACCCTCTTCTTACCCCTACCAAAGCCACTCTCCTCATCTTTTTGGTTAGGTTTCTTTAGGCCAAAGGTTTCTTCCCATCAAATTTCTTTAGCTGGACGTTCGTAGAACTCGCCTAAACTCTTGACCGGGGACTTATAGATATCCTTATATAGCTTCCCATCCTTACGAAGTCTAGTTGAGATGGCCGTGAAGGCACTTTCATTCGACGAGTTCTCTACATTATTGACCTCACATTAGAATCGAGTGATTTAGTCCTTAAGTGATTCATCCTTCTGTTGGAAGACCGTCGCCAAGTGGCAAGATAGGGCAAGTTGCCTCTTTAGTACCTTGTACTGGTCAAGGAACCTTGTTTAACACTCCTCCTAACTGTAAATGCTACATGCTACGAGACTTCTAAACAAGGTTCACGGCATCTCCCAGAGGGTAGTAGGGAAAACTTGGCACTTTACTAATAAGCTAGAGGTCTGGAGATCCATTTAGACATTGAATGCATCCAAATGGCTATATGGGTCACTATCCCTATTATACAGTAGGATGTTGGGGACCTTAAACCTACAAGGAAGGGGTTCTGTTTCAATATCCTTAGTAAACGGTGCTCTTTCCTCGTAGGAGGCTTGGCTATTCCAAGTCACAGGTCTCTTTTCTAATCATTTTACCCTTTTGAAGCAACTATTCAATGACGAGGCCCGAGGTCTCGAACTGATGGTTAGTAGTCCGTCGACTCCTTTTATCTCGATGGTCATAAGAATGGAGATTTGAAGTTTTGTGCCTTTGACTATTTTCACAGCTACGCAAGCGTTGATTCGTTCTACGTTCTTAGTCAATTTCACTAAAGCTCTCTTATCGACCTGAGCTATCACATTGCTGGTCATCTTTCTCACCCTCATGAACCCTGCGGACTTCTTACCTTAAATGTGAGTTTGATGAATGAATAGAGCCAGCACGTTGACGCTCTCTTCTTACGGGCTCTTCATGTTGGGGCCCTGGTCACTGAGGTCCCTTCTTCGATGCTATAATTCTAGCTTATTTCTGTGTGCCCAGCGTTTGAGCCTAGGCCAAAGCTCTAACGATATCTGCAACTCCTTCACAGTGTTCTCTAGAGCTTCCTGGCATTGGTGCTAAGTTTGGACTCTATTTTCTTCATGGGTGGTAGGTTGGTATGGAGTGAGAGGTGCCATGCCTGCTACAGCTCCTATTGTGGGGGTAGCAAAGTCTCGTTGAGGTTGTGTCTAACCTTCAAGCTGGCCAGCAGATACTCATGTGCTTCTGATAGTTCTTTCTCTTGCCATTATAGGTTAAATGACGTATCAAAAATAAAGAGAATGCAATGGGGGCCCTTCCTCTAACACCAAAATGTTGACAGTGAAATTTAGTCAATAAATGTTAGTTCAGAATCACTCCAAGCCATAAGTTGAAGAAGTAAACTAGAGGAAGAGGAAGAATAAGAAGAAGAGAGGAAGAGCAACAAACACCAAAAGCTTTTACGTGGTTTGGATAAAGCCAATCGGCCCCTACATCCACATAGATTTTTTATTAGCTTTTACATGGCGATTTTTCGTTCAACTCTATGCGAATGCAAGGCTTAATGGTTATTCCGACAGAGTGTTTGCTTACAACATTTTTTCACTACTCATTATATAGAGGTCTCCTCCCCTATTTATAGAAGAGAAGAGGGCTACAAGTGTAATTTATTCTATAATCAAAATGATTATCTTCACCGCATAAGGCAATAAATGCTTGGCATCTGATAATAAATGTCAGGCAAATTATTGTCGGACTGTTGAAGCTGATGTGTTAGTTTTGAGGCTGACTTATTGGTTGGGGATAGGTGCCCTTAGCTGATGACTAGGCTTCTGTACTGATGCCTAGCTTGCTATCCCAGTGACCTCAGTTTGTACTAGGCGATCTACTGTCCAGTGAAGTGGACCTTACCATTGATCCGTCTGGAATGAACTCGACAAAGGATGGTTTAGACATCATGCTCTGCTTAGCGAGCTGGTCTTGAGTATCGATCCTGTTCAGCGTTCTTAGCTCGTGGGTGACGAGCTGGTATCCCACTCAATGACCTCAGTTGTTATGCATCTTGGGCCTCCTTTTCGATTAGGCTTTGCTTCTTATTGGTCTTTTACTAGTCCATTTTGAGTGGACTGAAAAACGCTTATAACAGGGACCATATCCTTTTTATAATAAGTTCATACCCCTTCATGAAGAGTAATGACTTTTGAACTCATGCCTTTTCATGAAGAGTAAT
>JANHAO010023978.1:0-11748 GCA_026873985.1 Saraca asoca
AACCTACACATACTCAACAAACAATTAAAGCTCATAAACATAATATGATATGATCAAAATTGTTTTCATCATTAAAACAAAAGATAGTCTGGCTAGCTAGGCTAACAACTATTATATGCAGTGCATGGAACATACAACTATGAAAACTGAGAGGAAACAAGTAAGAATATCACAAAAGTTCATTCACTATCCCTTTCAACAAGGCAAATTTATACAAAGTCCAAGATTGGATTCACGATTCAAGAAGGAAAATTCAAAATTACAAAGATCACATCCTAAGAAGCCTAATCCTCAGGAGCTAAGCTTTTATGGGGAAAAGGGTTAGCATGCGGAACAAGTGGGTTGCCCATCGTTTGATCCCCGACAGCTTCTATGACCTATGAACTACTCCCTCTTTAAATAGCACCTTCGACAGGAGAAACTCCAATAGCAGACTCCACACTTTTCTTGGAAGAAGTGGCCTTCGCAATCCTCTCAAAGCCCTTAACGGCCTCAAGGGCATCTTTACTGAAAAAGGAGAAATCCATATCTAGGTGTCGCTTCCATAGGGTGTAGAAGAAGGAAGAGTTAGTTTTAGACTCTGCATTCTCTACTACTCTTATGACTAGTGCAATGGTCTCTGCTCTGACTTTGGCGACCTCTTCCTTCCAAAGAATGACCTACTCTCTAACCACCTTGAGCTCCTTCATAGTAATCTTAGCTCATTGTGTCATTGTCTCAGCTTGTTGCATTGCCACCATAGCTCGTTGAATAGCTAGGTCCAAGTTAATTTTTGTTTTAATCAAATCATTAACTACTCCACCAAAGTTCAATGCAATGGCCTCATGATTTGCCACTTCATGAGACAGAGCATCCTCGGCTCCTTTTTTAGTGACTTTGGAATTTCTAGCTCTTTCCCTTAAGTCCATTGCCTCAATGGTTGCAATAGCCAAGTTCCCCTCAAGTTTTGCCTTCTCCTCCCCCCAAGCTCGGTGCATTTGCTTTAGCTTCATTATCGTTAGCAAGTTCTAAAAAGCCAAACAGTCAAGTTAGATTACAAAAAGGGAAAAAGAACCAAGATAAGAGGACTTTATTGACTAGCAGGCCATGACGAGCTATGTATCTCAACAATCCATTAGTTAAGTAGTCTTCCAACTCCAACATTGAGCCCTATTGTAAGGCCCTAGGATCACATCGATATTCTACAGGAGAAAGCTGAGGTACTCCTCTGTCTTTGGACCAAGGTCAGAAAATTGCTCATCGGCCTCACCTCGAGTGTCACTGGCTCTCAAGTGGCAACAACCTTCTTCCCTTTGCCTCTCTTCTTCTTTTTAACAGGAGGCCCAGAGGGATATATGACCTCAACTGCGATAGCTACCTCAAGTTGTGAGATAGGCACTGGCTCTTGTGAGGGTATAACTGCCAAGGCCGAAGATTGACTTACAGCAGTAGGGGTGACATCGACGTCAAGAGATGATGAGGGCCATGCAGAAGGATTGGGTGGTGGCTTCCGGAGGATAAGCTTCATCATATGCTTGAAATCTTCAAAGTTAGCTGAGCTAACCTCCTTAATTTGGCAGGCCCTGACTTCTTTGGCAAGCTTGATAGTCAAGGCCAGAGTGAGCTTGTAAAAGCACAGGAGGCCCTATCTAAATCAAAGATCATTTTAGGGGTCATCCACAGTAGCAAAGTTGTTCAACACCTTGGGCTCCTCAGCCTCAAGAGTTATTTTCTTACCAGCCACATCTATAAAAACAAAACTGTGTTAGAATTAGTGAAACAAATGTAATATCTCATCAAACTCACACGTCATCAGCTTGCTCATCTGGAGTAAGAACAAAACCAAAATTTCTAAGGTCAAGCAAGGATAGATAGGAAATGTAAAATCAATGGGTTTTGTAATTCCCCACGTTGGATTTGCCTTTAGCGTCACCCTATAGGAAAATATTCTTGTGCTCAGTTTGTCAAGCTGAGAGATAATAGATGCCATCCCATAGGCCTGCAATCTTAATGCTATAAAGGCGACAAAGAACCCTAGCTGTTAGTGGTGGGAGATTGTTTCTCAAATATACAAGTGCCAAGGAGGTGAGCTAGGGATAAGAGTTTAGGGAAAGCTAAAATGGGCAAAGTTTTAGTTTGTTTAGAAATTCAATAATATAGGGGTGCATTAAGAACCTAAACTGAGCGTTGAGGTGCTAGGGACTGATGGTAATAAATCCTCGAGGGGATAAGTAGTGTGATCATCAAGAAAGGGTGCCATGACATGACATCTTTGGGGGAGTCAGAAAGTTTAAACTATGCTTGGGAGCTCATTGAAATCGATGGTTGAAATATGGTGACTGAACACTAAGCAATCTGGAGATTATTGAATGGTAGCAAGCTTTTAGCCCTTGACAGAGTCTGGACAAACACTGAACTCCCCAGCAGCCTCGCCACTCTTTAAGGTCGCTTCACCTGTGAACCACATCAGCTCCACACTCTGGGCTGGAGAGTCAGGTTCATCATCACCAATCCCTATTTGGTGACATCAGCATTTATAAGCTGCCATCTACATAAGGGAAAGGAATGATCAGGTTGTAAAAAGTAGATTGTGTCTAAAAGCTAGGGCTAATAGCTTCTTATGCAGTAGGTCATACACACCTCAGGTCACCACACCTAAGACCCAAACTCTAAAAGATAAAGGGGATTCCATCATTAGGTAGCTAAAACCTAGAAAACTAATGAAAGACTCAAAATAACAATTAGAAACCTTAGAGTCTACTGACCAATCAATCAGATAAATTGGACCAAATAGGAGAAAATGCACAAGCAAATAGGTTCAACTAACATTCCAAATCCTTTCCACCATAAGCAAGTAAAACTCCTACACAAGCCGTAAAATGGAGACACCCAAAAACCACAAATTGAAGAGAGAAGACTCATCGTATTAACAGAAAAAGAAGGCCTGAGATGTAAACGAGGCTAATTTTCGATGAGTAGAGCCCAAACCACAGGCCTAGTGAGCTGGAATAGCACTTGTAGCAGCAAACGGCAATGAATAGTCACAGACTTGACAAAAAGAGGATGAGAAAAGGAGTCTGGAAGTTTCAAATTTCAAATGGCAAATGAAAAGGGGAAAGGTTTCTCCTTGAATTATATCACGCAATGTCTCACCGTTGGATCTGGGATCCCATTAGATACCCATAATCTGACGGTTCGATAGGTGCCAATAGTAAGTTACTACTAGCCTGGCAAAAAACATTCACCAATGATAGAAGCCTAAGAGTAATAGACAAAACAAGTACAAGTATGACAAGCGACCCACAAGATCGCAGATCATAAGTGATGGACTAGAGCTCCCAATCTTATGTTGACTAAGGTCCATCTGTGCAACCTACCTGGGCACCCAATCTTGTGCTGATTGAGGCACATCCATGTGATTTATCTGGGCACCTATGTTAGCTAAGGTACATCTGTGTGACCTACCTGGGCATCCATTCTTGTGCTAATTAGGGCGCATCCGTGCAACCTATCGGGGCACCCATGCTAGCTGAGGCGTATTTATGCAACCTACCTGGTGCTCACACTCATTACTAGCTAAGGCACTCTCGTGCTTGAATTCACCATCAATCGAGATGGACCATTGCAACCAATTGGTCATTTAACATGACACATATCCTTTTAAGTCATGATTTACTAGTTGAAGTCCATTTATATTATTTTAATATATACTATCTAAGGTTGATTTACCCATCAAGCATTCATTTTATCTAACACTTATCAAGTTATGGTTTGCAAGAACTCATTTATATTACTAGCTGTAACCTACTAAACAACTAATATGATGTGCTTAGGGAAAACAAGAATATTACACAATGTTTCATTTAAAAACCTCCTTCATCAAGAAAAGTTTACATGAAGATTCAAGCATGTAAATCAAAGTAAGCCTACAGCCAACATATCTTAAGAAGAAAGGCTAGATTCTAATAAGTTGAAGGCAATAAGTGGGTCGAGCAACTCTAACTCTTCCTCATCCTCCATCCAAGCTCAGGGCTTTTTCCCTAACTTGAATGCCTGCAAGGTGCTTGGAGAAACTGAATGGTTAACTCGACTATGCAAGGAAGCAAAAAAGAGGAAAGGTTGAATTCCAACAAGCTGGAGGCCATAAGTAAGCCAAACTATTCCAACTTCTTTTTCTTGTCCTCCTCCCAAGCTAAAAGCTCTTTTTTTAGCCTCGTAACCTGAGGGCGCTTAGAGAAACCAAGTGATTAACTCACCAAGCAAGGAGGCCAAAGAATAGAGGTGAAAGAGTTGTATTATTCAGCATGACCACGAGAAGGCTATAGAGAAATGTAACATAATTTCCCAGGATCCTCAGAGAGGAATTGTCTATGAGAGCTTCCTATAACAAAACTTCCTAGCATCCTCAGAGAGGAATTGTTGCAACAGGCCATACATACTTCTTAGCATTTCACCAAAAGCATAAACCATTAGAAACATGGAGGGCTCAGCTAATGCATCCATTAGGTCATTTCGTGGAAGAAAAAAAATGATCTCTCACACCTTATATAGACTAGTCTAGCTTCACCGAAGAGTTTAGAGATTGTCTAGCTATTCCTGATCGAATGGTCTAGCAAAAAGCAAGATTGTCATGCCAACGTCTATAAAAAATGCATAGCTAGATGAAGTAGTAGGATAAGAAATTTGAAATGATAACATGACAGACTATAAGTAAAGACTTTAAGAACATGACAAACTATAAGTGAAGACTTTGCCAGCAAATTACAACTTCTAGTCCATAGAGCGAATTGAGAGTTGGAGGGGCTAATGTTATGGATATTTTTGGAGTAATGCAAAATAGGCTGGCAAAGGCCCAACCAGAGATGAGTCCAAGCAGAAAGGACCCGAACCATCTAAAAAACTAAGGTCACTCAACAGAGGCACCAACTCACCAGTTATGAGCTTAAGATGAAGGACAAGTCCAAGGTTGTAACCCCAACTCATTAAGGATCGGCTCTAGCTTACTGGTCAAGGTACACCATCCCAGCTATCTCTTAGAAGACTTATCTTGATTAAACTTAAGAGTAAAATCAACTCGTATGGCTAATAGATCAGCCAGCATGAGCTCAGGTTATCAAATGAATGATCCGAGCATAAGTACAGAACTCCAAAGTCTAGTTAGTAGCTAGAGGCATACTTTCCTAACTAACAGGTTAGCCCCCAAGATCAATAGATCAACCACCAATAAATTGATAGTGAATTGCCTAGCATTTGTTGCTCAATGCAGTAGAAAATATAGTTTTTTAATTTGTCAAATTATGCTTGTAACCCTCCCTGTCTCTATAAATAAGGGGAAAGATCATTGTAGGGGTGTGAGAAATACATGTAGAAATTCTATCAAAATAGTGAGAGAATACTGGTACTGTTGCTTTCTTAGTCTAAATAAAGAAACAGCCACACAAAAGTAGATATAAACCACCATGGACATAGGGGTCATACTGACTTTAGTCAAACCATGTTAAAAAGCTCTTTATGTTCCTTCTTCTTCCTCCCTTCTGATCTCTTCCTTGCACTCTTATTGTTCTTCCTTTTTCCTGCTCTTTACTTGCATTATCACACTCCATGCAATAGTTTCAGGATTCACTAGTCTTTTCCTGTTGATCGGATTTCACTGTCAATAGAACTTAACATGAAAAATGGACACATTCAAACGGGGTGTGTTTGATGGTGAAAAAATTGATTATGGATAAGATCATCAACAAAGTGTTGCTGATTCACAAAAGGCCAAGGCCTTCATGATTTCTATTGTTGAAAAGTATGCAAAGTTTGACAAGGCTAAAAAAGGTTATGACTCTTTTTGCTTGAAAAAATTGCTTATGATGGAATCAACAGAGTTTAAAAGCACATAATGAAACCAATGCGTTATTACAACTAATTGAAACACATGAATGTTAACCTGGGAAACAATTTTCTGATTTGGCATGCTTTAGAATCTCTCCCATCTTAGTTCAATATTATGAAAACCTCTTTCAATGCCCAAAAGGGTGAATTGATTATCAATGAGATGATATCTAGTGTTAGTCAAGTTGAGAAAGATATAAAAAGGGGAAGGTTGTTTTCAATTATTTTTCTCATGGTTTAAGTTCTGGACAAGGAAATAAGCCATTTTAGAAAGACAACAAAATGAAGTCAAATTATGAAAAGAGGAAGAATGGGATGTAGGAGCAATGTTACAAACCCAAGAAATCCTTGTTCAAGGGATCTTATAAGTTCTACAAGAAGTATAGGCACAAAAGAGATGATTGGTTCAAATTCAGGAAGCAACTTGGGAAGATAAAGAAATGCATTGAGAAATCTATAGGAACCAAGTGATGGAGAATGGCGATTAAACTAGGGAATGGAGATAAAGTGCAAGTGAGCATATTAGAGTTGTTTATTTATTTTTATCTATTGGTTATATTTTATAATTAAAAGATAATGTTTATGTACTTTCCATGAGAAGAAACTTGATTTCGGTTGTTACATTTGACCAAAATGGACATTTTTGTTACTTTGGAAATGGATTTTGAATTTGATTTATGATTCTACTACTGTTGGCACCCATTCTTTATGTAATGGTTTATATAAACTCATTTACATCCTAATTTTGCAAATTCCATAAACACAGTTCTTGGAAAGAAAATGGGCATAGTAGATGAAAAATCCTCAATGCTTTGCCATAGGTGTTTGATCCATATTTCTTAAGAGAGATTGATAAAATAAAGTGCTTTGCATAATCTAGATTTCTCATATTTCAACATTTATATAGATTGCATCAAGGGAAAACTCCATGCTATGAACAGGAAAACTGGATGTTCTAGAGTTAATCCACACTAATGCTAATGGATCCAAATGGATACCAATATTTCATGACCTTTATTAATGACTATTTGAGATTCGGTTGGGTAGAACTTCTCACAAAGAAATTAGAATCATTATATGCCTTCAAGAAATTCAAGGTTGCAATTGAACACAAGCTGGGAAAACAAACTAAATGTGTTAATTCAGATAGAGATGGTGAATATTATGGTAGATATGTTAAAACAGGGAGAAAACCTAGTCCTTTTGCTAATTGTCTACAAGAGTGTGGAATAGAAGTCAGTTGTACTATGCCTGGAACATCAAAATAGAATGGTATTGTAGAATGAAGAAACTAGATGCTCATAGATATGGTAAGGTGTATGTTAGCCCATTCTTGTTTGTCAAAATTTTTATGAGGTAATTCTTTAAAAATTGCTACATATGTCTTGAATCAAATTCCCAGCAATTCTATGCCTAAAACTTCATAAGAGCTTATATATGAGATAATGACTAATTTAAGGCATTTCCATGTTTGGGGTTGTAAAATTGAGGTAAGGCCATATGCCCATTCACAAAGAAACTTGATTCAAAGACCATCAATGGATATTTTATTAGCTATTGTAGCAACTCTAAAGGAAGCATGTTTTATTGTCCAACTTATTCTACAAGAATAATTGAATCAAATCATGTTATCTATTTTGAGAATGAGTTGAACAGTTGGAGTGAAGCACCTCGTATTACTTCTTTTAGAGAAGAACAGAACCTTGTCTTACCAATGATTAAAGAGTAAAGTGTTGTCTCACTAATGAATTGATCAATTGGAACATATCAGATAATTCCACAAGATGATTCAGTGTAACTAGTGATAAAAGACAAAGAACCAGATGTTGTAATTGAAGAAGTTCCTTTAAGAAGATCTCAAAAGGTACATTGATAGGCAATTTAAAATGATTACATGATTAATATTCAAGAGCATGAGCTCAATGCTAATGATGATTCAGATCCCATGAATTTTTCAAAAGCCATTTATGATATGAACTCTCTAGAGTGGATAAATGCTATGGAAGATGAATTAGCTTCAATGTAAATGAATAATGCATGGGGTCTGGAGGAATTGCTCGCTAGTTGTGAATTGGTTGGATGCAAATAGGTCTTTAAGACCAAATGGAATGCTTAGGGTGAAATTGAGAGGTATAAAGCTATATTAGTAGCTAAGGGCTATACTTAAGGGGCGTTTAGTATACTGATTCTTTTTTCGTTCTTGGGAATCATATTTCCAGGGAATCATATTTTTTGAGAATAATGATTTTTGAGTTAAAAATGTGTTTAGTTTAGCTTAAACATTCCTGGGAATGTTAGACATCCCCACATTTAGTTCTAATGTAACTTTCCTAGGAATCTTGGTATTTTTGACAAAAATATCCCTATCTATTTTAAGTTAAAAAATAGACAGGATAAGAGAAAGGATGAGAAAGAGGATGAAAGAGAGAATAAGAGAGAGAGTGAAAGAGGAGATGAGAGAGAAAGTGTGAGAGAGGATGAGAGAAAAAGTGTGAGAGAGAGGATGAGAGAGAAAGTGAGAGAGGGCATGAGAGAGAAAGGATGAGAGAGGGGATGAGACAGAAAGAGAATAAAAGAGAGAGAGTGAGAGATGGGATGAGAGAGAAAGTATGAGAAAATAGATAAGAGAGAAAGTGAGAGAGACAGTGTGAGAGAGGATGTGCAGGAGAGGATGAGAGAGAAAGTGAGAGAGGGGATGAGAGAGAAAGTATGAGAGAGGATAAGAGAGAAAGTGTGATAGAAAGAATAAGAGAGAGTGTGTGAGAAAGAGAATGAGAGAGAAAGTATGAGAGGATGAGAGAGAGTGACGAAAGGGATGAGAGACAAAGTGTAAGAAAGGATGAGAGAGAAAGTGTGAGAGAAAGGATGAGAGAGAAAGTGAAGGATATATATGTCTTTTTTTCCATTAATGAGGGATATATATGTTTTTTTACCCACAAAAACATTCTCATGCCCATGAGAAACTAAAATTCCCACCTCCCCCCATGGGAATATTTTTGTGGGAAAGTTACCAAAAATGATTCCTGGGAAACAATATTTCTTAGGAATCTCATTTTTAGAAACTGCATACAAAACATAGAAAACAATGTTTCCCAAGCTAGGATTCCTGGGAAAGTAAAAACTTTCCCCTATCAAACGCCCCCTTAGAGAGAAGACATAGACTATAAAGAGACTCTTTCACTAGTTCCGACTAAGGATTCATTTCGAGTTGTTATAGCACTAGTGGCTCATTTTGATCTAGAGCTTCACTAGATGAATGTTAAATAACCTTCCTAAATGGTGATTTGTTAGAATATTTTATATGAAACAACCAAATGGTTTCTAAGAGAAAGGTAAAGAACACTTAGTGTGTAAATTGAAGAAGCCCATATATGGCTTAAAACAAGTATCTAGATAATGGTATCTCAAATTTGATGAGATAGTAATTTTTTTTTGTTTTAAGGAAAATACTATGGATTAGTGTATCTATTACTTGAGAGAACGGGCAATTTTGTAATCCTTGTGTTGTATGTTGATTATATTCTCTTTGCTAGTAAAGACATGAGCTTATTGAATGAGACAAAGCAAATGTCACAACATTTTGACATGAAGGATCTTGGTGATGTTTCTTTTGTATTGACCATATATATCCATTGTAATAGATCTCTGGATTTTCTTAACTTGTCTTAGAAATCATATATAGAGAAAATGCTCAAAAGGTTCAATATGGATACATCCTTTCATTATTCTACACCTATTGGGTAAGACTATTTCTGAAGTCTAGTGTCATTAAAATGATGAAGAGAAGTCTAGAATGAAGATGGTCACACATGTTTCCATTGTAAGTAGCCTAATGTATACTTAGATATGTATATGTCTTAATATAGATTTTGCAATTGGTGTATTAGAAAGATATCTGAGTGATCTTTCCCAAAGATGTTACACTACTGCAAAGAAAGTTATAAAATAGCTATAAGATATACAAAATTATACGCTAACTTACAAGAAATTTAATGATCTTATTATTATGAGCTTAATGAATGAGACAAATTACAAGAGATTTGATGGTCTTATTATTATGAGCTTATTGAATGAGATAAAGCAAACGTCACAACATTTTGACATGAAGGATCTTGGTGATGTTTTTTTTGTATTGACCATATAGATCTATCGTAATAGATCTCGGGATTTTCTTAACTTGTCTTAGAAATCATATATAGAGAAAATGCTCAAAAGACTCAATATGGATACATGCTTTCATTATTCTACACCTATTGGGTAAGATTATTTCTAAAGTTTAATGTCATTAAAATGATGAAGAGAAGTCTAGAATGAAGATGGTCACACATGTTTCCATACTAAATAGCCTGATGTATACTTAAGTATGTATATATTTGAATATAGCTTTTGCAATTGATGTATTAGAAAGATATTTGAATAATCTTTCTCAAAGATATTATACTGCTACAAAGAAAATTATAAAATACTTATAAGATATACAAAATTATGCACTAATCTACAAAAAAAATTTGATGATCTTATTATTATAAGTTATTATGACTTTGATTTTATTGGTTATTCATATGATAAAAAATACAACCTTATATAATTTATATAAAAAAATTATTTCTCCAAAATTTTCGTTCTCCAAAATTCAACCTTATATAAAATTATTGGACAGCTATATATGAACCGGAGAAAAGCATACAGAACCGTGATAAATAGAAAAACAAGAAATATCAATAAAATCATAAAGTAGAGAAAATCTGGACCACTGAAGCATATGTTAATTTAAGTCTCCCTCTCGTTGAGTATTTCCTCTCATGTGTGAAGTTGGCCAAATTGACTTCCACTTTATGAAAGGTCCCAAAGCAGATTTGAAAAATAAAACAAAAAATCCTGGTATCATATTTATGTAACCAGGGGAGGTGCTTGGTAGATATTTTCCTCCGAGATAAACATGTATGACTTTCAAGCGCGCGGTGGAACTTGGAAATCATTTCCACCTATGCGACTTTTTTTTTTGGGGGGGGAGTTGCTCGTTGGGTCACGTCTTTCAGATTTATTGACTACGCTACCCAATCTCTAAAAAATTCATTTACCCTTTGAAACTGACGGAAAAGAAAAATGTGATAGAAAAAATAGATAGAAAATATTGTTTATTTTTGTTTGATTGTACAAAGAAAATAGGAGAGAAGAAAAATTTCATGAAAAAATAATATGTGGGATGTACTGAAAAAATTTCTCTTTAAACTTGGGTCCACTGAAAAATTTTCTCTCTAAAGTTAGGCAAAAAATAGGTGAAAAATTTGCTTTTATTGTCATTTGACAATTCTAGCCTTTTTTTATTCTGTTCCATATAATGTCATCAATTCATCCATTTTATCTTCTTTTTTTTTTCTCTTCATAATATTATTAACTTCTTTTAATTAACAAAAAAAAATTACAATTATAAACATGATAAAAGAATAATAAGTTAGAAGCAAATTAATGTAAGTTTTCATGTAACAAAATGATTTACTTGAATGATAAAATTATTAAGAAAGGTGAAAATAATTTTCTTTCCTCTCACTTTTCTACTCAAACAAGTAAAGAAAAAAATTTTCTTTTCTCTTATTTTCTATCCAATTAAACAATAAAATTATATTTTCTTTCCTCTCATTTTTTTCTTTTTATTTTCTTTCCTCTATTTTTTCTCTCCATCCGACCAGGGGGTTAATTAGCAAAAACTTGACTCGTTTTCTAAAAGAATAATACTAAATCATCTGAGAAGAAAAACTGAGGAATACTTTATTAAGATATCCATTAGGGAGTGTTCGATCACCAAATCCCATATAAAGCTTTTATTTAAAGGTATACTACAGTAATTAAATCAAGGGCAGAAAACAACCCTATAGTTGGTTCCTCCAG
>JANHAO010023979.1:0-11752 GCA_026873985.1 Saraca asoca
ACCCGTACTCGCCGGTTCTGTGTTACAACTACACCGTGCGCTTGCGGTATTTTTAAAACGTGCAGTAAGTTTGCAGCACATCAGCCACCTATGATCACTTGTTAAAACAAAACATTTTACTTCCTTAGAAGGAATATCCTTTAAGGAAATCACATAGATATTATCTTTTCTTTGGCCAATAAATGATACTTTGTTATTGAAGATGCTTTGCACATAATAATGAAAGGATTTAGATATAACTCTATATCCTTTGTCATAAAGTTGACTAATATTTAAGAGTTTGTGTTTGAGACCTTCTACCATTCTAACATTATTGATATGAGATAAAGAATCAATACTAACTTTACCAACACCAAAAATTTTACATCTTTTGTCATCACCAATAACTACTTCAACTTCTTGAATTGGTTTGAGAGGAATTAACTTTCTTGGATCTCCCATCATATATTTTGAGCAACCACTGTCAAGGAACCAAAAGTCCTTTCTAACACTAGCCTTGAGGCTAACCTGCAAAATGAAAGCTATCTTCACTTAGGTACCCAAATCATTTTAGGTCCTTTTGGGTTAGTCTTTTGCTTTTTTGAATTGCTCTCTTGATACCCAAATATGTGCATTATGATCATATGATTTCTTTTTATGAAAGCAAAATTGAGACATATGTCCATTTTTCTCACAAATGTTACACTTCAAAGAAGGTGTGGAATTTTGGGTTGCTTTTACAAAGAAATTCTTTTAATATTTATCATGTTTCCTATCAAAAAAACTAACTCCCCCTTTAACATAAGATGATTTTTGTGTTTCCCAAAAAGCATTTATCTTTTTTTTTCCTTTAACAAACCGACACAGATCCTTTTTCAATGATTTCACCTTTTTTTTCAAAATTTTGGCTTCATCTTTTAATGAATGAGCAACCGAATCCTTTTATTTCAAGGGTTGGTTTTCATTCTTTAATGAAAGAGCAACCAGTTTGTTTTTCAAAATGAAAACCTCTTTTATCAAACTTTCTTTTTTCATTTTTAAGGAATCAACTTCATTTGATAGAAAAGCATTTTGGTTTGTTAATTCATTTTAAGAAAACATTAATTTCTTCAAAAGTTTCATTTTCCTTTCTTAAGAAATCATTTTTCTTTTTCAAATAATCAACATCATTTTTCAAAGACCAGTTTTCATTTTTCAAATATTCAAGTTCTTTTTCTAAGGAAAATTTTTCTTCAAAAATACAAAGATATCTTGACATGACCTTATAGGAATCATTTATTGAGCTTTCAAAAGCCTTTTGTAACTTATCATAGAGAATAGGAGTATCAAGATTCATTACCTTGGTATAGTGTTCTTTTGTCATGAAGCAAATGTTTACTACTTCTACCTCTCCTTCTTTTTGAATTTCTTCATCAAGGAAGGCATATTCATTATCCCATGTAGCCACTACTTTCCTTTTTGGTGGCTTCCTTTGGAAATTATTTTCCTTGAGACTCGAGCAATTGGCTTTGATGTGACTAGGTTTCTTGCACTGAAAGCAAGTTGGTACTTGATTGCTCATTTTGTTTCTAACTTGCTCTTTTCATATTTGTTCTTTTTTCACAAATGGCTTTTGTCTATCTTGCCCTTTTCTTTTATAGATATTCATGAATCTTTTTACAAGATTTGCCATTTCTACATTCTCATCTTCAAAATCTTCAGTTTCTTCTTCTTTATCATCCTAAGAAGATGTAAAAGCTTTAAGAGCAATATTTCTTTTTTTTTTCTATCATTGTTATTTTTTGTGTATGTTTTTTTATATGCTACGAGCTTTCATCTTAGTTTAATATAAGTGAGAGTTTCAAGATTGTTACCCTTTCGAATTACATTACATTTGGATTACCAGATTTTGGAAAACTTTTAAGGATTTTTAATATAAGATTTGGCTTGGGGATGATTCTTCCAAAAGCATGAAGATCATTTTTTATGGTGGAAAGTCTCTCGAACATAAGTTTAATCTTTTCTCCTTCCTCCATTTGAAAAAGCTCATGCTCTTCCATTAACATGTTGATATGAGTTTGTTTCATTAGCTTTATTCCTTTAAAGATGATTTGGAGCTTATGCCACATGTCTTTGGAGGTGGTGCATTTTCAAATTTTCTTGAATTCTTTTGGTGCGATGGCACATATGACAGCATTTTTAGCTTTTACATAGAGATTGCACTTTTGCTTTTTAGCTTCACTTTACTTGGTTTTTGGTTTTAGCACTTGTTGGCTGCATATTTCATCATCAATGGCTTGAAAGAATATTATCATCCTTTATTCCAATAATCATAATTGGTTTCATTAGGCAATGGTCATCTAGATGTGGAATGATCTTCTTGCCCATATGATGATTCAAAGTTGTACATCCTATTCTGGCAAGATCTTTACTCAAAAATAGTTAAGCATTAACAATAGAGACTAAGCTCCAATGCCAATTGATAGGACATACGCACCAAGAAGGGGTGAATTAGTGTTTAAATCACAAGTGTACATTTAAAAAACTTTCCCTATTGTAAAAAGCTATTAACAAATATATGAAAGATCAAGAAAATAACACATAAAGATAGGCAAATTAAAGTGCATGAAAATTAAAAGAGTAGGGAAAGAGGATGATAGCACCGATGTATAAAAGTCCAATGGTCCAAAGAGAAAATCACCTCTTTGGATCTATTCCTCTCTCTCGAGGTTAAATTCAACATTGAAGATTATCCACTAGCACATTTTCTATTGATAGCCTTTAAAATCTTTCCCACTTGACCTTTCAAGGACTCAAGCAATCTCACCTCACAATTTGAGGATTTTTCAAGCCTCACACAAAGGCACAATCCCTAGCTATAAGGCTTCTTACAAGTGTTTCTCTCACACTCAACCCCTAGCTAGTGAACCTTTTACAAAACTCAAGAATCAAAAGGGATTTGTCTCAAAAAGACCATAATGCTTTTCAAAGTCTCACAAAAATAGATTTTTAAATGAAGATCTATAAAAAAGACTAAAATAAATTTGAGAACTTAGAGAGAGGCCTTTTTATAGAGGGAAGAAAATTTACTTTATTTTTTTTAAAGTGAAGTCAATCTCCCCTTTTATAGATGAGCTTAGCACAAAGAAGCACCTTCTTTAACTTGGGCTCAAAGATAAGTAGCTTGCTCCTTCCTCATGTCCACTAGGAGGTCATTTTCATTCAGTAGCCTTGGACAGAGAGTTGCATGCTCTTTAAATTAAACAATCTGGACAGTATTATAAGCCTTTGGCAGGTTCAAAGAGTGACTAATTTGAGACTAATGTAATCTACCATATTGTCAGATTTTACAAAATAGTCTATATCACATACCAAGGAGTAATAACCATATTTTCTAGAGCAAATATCTAGCATTTTATTGCAAACCCACAAAATATCAAAAGTCCAATTAAAATATTATAATTAATTAAATCATAATTATATTTGACATAAAAATAATAAGCTTTTAAACTAATCATGCTACAGACTATTAGCAGTTCATAATAGTAAAGTCATACACAATCCTTTTACAAAACAGTTTAAAGTGACCAACTTAGGTTGTAATTAGCAAAAATAACTAGTTTAAAAGAGAAAAAAACCTATTAGTTGTCTTAATTATTGTAGCAAACATAGTCAATTAAGAACATCATCATATAAAGCAATAACATACTATAGATTTGCAGTGTAATAAGCTTAAATATAAGTGACATCATCAAAACTAATTAACTTTATTAATTGAGCGTATACAATTCCATAACATAGGATCATGGTAACCCCCTTATAGCCCTCATTGCATCTCCTTCTTCAAATAGAAATGAAGTCATGCATGAGACCTACTTATCTCCTTCTCTTGTATGATCACCCCACCCTTTCCCCTCACTCAAAATTTTTTGCAAACTTTCCTAGAGGAATCCTCATCACCATCTTCTTGTGAATTTCAAGTAAGCGGATAACCCTTCTCTGCTATTTTTCTACTTTCCCTTTTCTCATGCATCTTGATCATAGAAGTTGCTTTGAGGAGTATCTTTTAAGCTTAACTTTTGATCCCCAATCAAGCACATCCTCTTTAAGGTGTGTACTCTCTACAAATATCACTTTGGTAGTCTTTTAATTCACCCAATAGAGCTCATATAGTTGGTTAGTTAGATGGCTCACTGTTCTTAAGAAAAATCTTTAGATAAAATGTAAAACATGACATGTAATATGATCAACCCTTCATATATGAATATTAGTGAAAATACACACCTGAATCACCTATTGCATGTTTGACATTTCAAAAAATGAAACAAAAATCCTCTCTTAGGAAATATGGGAAATTTCGACCACAAGGGATAGTAGGTGATTGTTCTAATTGATTTAGTGTAAATGAGATAGTCGCATGGAAATATAGTTAGAAATAGGTTTACATGTCAAATTTTGAAAATGTGAAGGTTCCATCTCTCTATGATGAGCTTAAGCCATTATGAGAAAGAAAGTAAAAAATTTTGACATAATTTCAAACTAATTTTAGAATATGAACAAGTATGTCCTTGCATGTTGAATTGATGATTTAGAAAGCCCTCCATTCAAAGGATAAGGTTTGGACCTAATGGGAAATGAGTAAAGGGGAGCAACAATTTTTGTAAAGAATAACACTATGACTCGATTGCTAGGGATTGGATGTGTGTTTAAGGATCAAAATTTTCCTTAAGCTCAATCAAGTATAAAGAATGAATTTTTATGATCTTGCATATTTATTATAGAAACTATGATATGGTTTAAATAGTTGCTCTTGAACCATGAGTGAGTATTGCAGTATAACATCCCCTGTACATGGACTAAGACCAGAATACTAGTGTAAAATGGGTTAGAACAAGTTTTATAACTCAAAACCTCGACTAAGAAAAGACCACAAGGCAAATTAGGCTATGGTTTCTAGTCTACAATGACCTTAAGACCTGAGTCAATTGATTGATTAGGTCTTAAAGGGAGTTAGCAGATCAGTACAATCTCATGAGGTCAATTGGCCATGACCTATAGGTTGACCACACACCTTTTTGAGCTTATATAAGGAGTAGCCCCTGTGAAGTTTTCCATAACCTTTATTTGTAATTGAGTAGCTCCTAGAGATAGTTACTTAGCTAAAAAAGGTTATGATTTGTGCTCTTCAAGGATTTGAATTTAAGGTAAGGATTTTGGCCCAAAAAGGATCAAATTCTTTCCTTACATTTTTTTCCTTAATTTTTTATGTTCTTTTGATTGTTGTAGTTTTCCCAATAGTCAAAGGCTTAAGTTAAAGTTAGGGTAAAGGCCCTGAGGTTAGGTTTAAGAGATTTCTTACCTACAAGGGTGAGTTAGTTTTCTACTCTTTTAGCTTCATTTTATGTATTACAATTCATGTTTGAAAATAGTCCAAAAGGTATTTTGTCTGCTAGTGAAATTAGAAGAATTAGATAAATGCCTTAAGCCTAATAATTAGAATTATTAGGAATAGATGACTATATGATTATTTGTTTGCATGCAAAGGTGGGCTTATCTTTTAGGTTAGCATAAAGTTAGAACCTAGATTGTGGTTAGAATATTTAATAAGTTTGACCTAAATCTATGATCAATTATTTCTACAAGGACTGAATGGGTCAAATAGGCACAACTAGTTTCAAGAAAAAGTAAAGGATGAATGTGTTTGCTAACTGTCACAAAAAAAGGACATTGGAGGGATCTATGTGCACCGGAAGATATATACATGGTCTCATATACGATAAGGGATTATAGGGTAGATGGTCTCCCATACGACAAGAAGTTATAAAACAGATGGTCACATATGAACTGGAGGTCTTGCATTACAAAAAAAAAAAATTATATAGCATTGATTACAAATCGCCACTAAATTGCTTCACAGTAGTTGCTGAAACTACTGAAAATACATGGGTCAAGCAAGTTTTAGCGGCAATTTTGTAACAATAGCTAGAATTGTCAACTTAGTAGTGGTATTTTTTTAATTGACATTCACCCTATTATGCCCGTAGTACCAGTTTTTCATGGAGTTAGCAATGATTCTGAAACTTTTTTATAAAAATTTAGTTTTTGGCAGTAGTTTTACATGCATTTGGTTGCAGCTTTTCATGAAATTAAATAAAAATTACTTTTTTGCAGTGTTTTTTCAAGCATTTTACAATGGTTTTTCAAGAAATTTTAAATATATATGGCAGTTTTGCATGCATTTCGGGGAATTTTTTGCAAAATTTTCAAAAAGAAATTATTTTTCAACAATCTGTTTTTTTATTATTTTTAGTAGTAATTTTGCTTTCTTTTTCAATTTCATCTTTTCTTATGGCAGTTTTTGGTAGTTTATAACCATCATTAAATGCATTTTTATAATTTTTAAATTTTTTATTTCATGGTTTAATTTTTTTCCATACCTTTTAACCTGCTACAAGAATAATTTATGATAATTTCATATAATTTAATGTAATAGTGTAAATTGAAATTTCATATTAATAATATGAATTTAAATATTTTCTTTGTCAAATATTAGAAGTCATGAGTATAAACAAAATATGATAGCAATTCAAAAGTGCATTTGATCCAATAACATACATTTTAAGCTCAATTTTATGTTCTCAAAATTACAATGATGTGCTTATAGTGGTGGTATGTCATGACTAATGGAGGAAGAATGACTTGCTTCTGTGGCATATCTACTTTATACATCTAGTGGCTGCAAAATAATAAATCCATATAATTAACAAGAAAGCAATATGATTGTATGATAATCAGCTAAATACAATCAACTATTAAATCTTATAATGTAACAACTTAAAGAGAAAATAAACTAGGATTAATGAATTAATAGAATGTTTCCATCATAAATGATTTCCATAAATAAAAATAAAAGATAGAAAAGAAGACAATTTGGCATGAAAGGCAATAAAATATGCATATCATGAAGGGTCCTCTCTCTCTAACATACAGAACTATAAGAGAAAAGTCTTTAAACTCATGCAATCATACTGAATCTAGAAAAAAAATGAAAGGCCACTAACAATAAGATGAAAAGAAAAGGCACACTAAATAAATAATGCATCAATAGCACGATATGATGAGAACATTGAGGACTAACCTAAGGATCATCAAGAAGCCTTGCATGTTCCAAGTGGACCCATAACAGGGGCAAGGGCCAAGAAGATGGGAGAAGCAATCTAAGGATTTTGTCATGCATTTTGGAGTCCATAATAGGGTCTTGGGCTTGGACGTTCAAAGGTCATTTGCTTAGAGGCTTTACCATCCACTTGAAGATCGAATGCGAAGCCAAGTTGGAGGCCTTGCAATCAACTAGTCTTGGATAGCCATGCCATGACTTGGGTGTCATTTTTGTACATTTTTTTAGGTTATTATTTTCTATTGTGTTATGGGCTATCTTTGACCTTGTTATGGCTATGTTTTAGGGCTGTTTCACCCTTTTATTTCCTTTATTTTTCTAGGTTAATTAAGACATGGATTTGTGATGTTTGTGGGCTATTTGAAGACCAGCTAGCTGGGATAGTTGTTCAATCATCTTGTTTTTGGCTGACTAGTAGGCCATGTCTTGGACCTAATTACCTTGTTTATTTGGTTATTTGGATAGGTGTTTAGTTGAGCTCGTTTAAGACTTGTAACCCGGCTCATAATTAAGCCTAATTGCTTTGAGGGGAGGCATATTTCCCTAACCATTTAGATTAGATAAATTGAGAATTAAAGAGTGTTCTTCTTTAAGCAAAGTACTCTTCTAGGGTTCTTATTAGAATGTGAAGACTTATCAAAGAGTTTCTCCTTTGTGGCATCAATCTTCATCACTTATCACTCTCCTTTTATCTTTCTATAGTGTGACATGAATATCCTCTTTTTCTTTCAATTTTGGTGTTGAATTTGCTGAATTCGAGATAGATCCATGGACATCTCTAAAGGAGATCATAACATTAGTATCAGAGCTTCGACTCTTCTAATTCAGGTGATATCTCTTCAATTTTCCCTTGTTTTTGCTTCAATTTTCCTTCCAATTTTGTGCAACATGTCTCTGAATTTTTGTGTACATTTTTTAGCTCAATTACTTGATAAGTTGGTGTCCAAATGAATTACAACTATTACTGAATTTTTGTGCTGAAACTAATCAAATTTTGCTACTATTTTGGTTTGATTTTCCCCATTTTTTGCATCAATTTTATGCAAAAAAATTTCGTGATCTTATTGCACATTAAGTATTTGATATTAGCTTTGTTTGAGTAAAAAATTTTCTAATTATTTTGCTTCATTTCTATTTCATTTCCTTGCTTGTTCTAATGAAGGTTCTATTAAAATTTTTGCAAAATTTTCATCTTGTTCTTTATTGCATTTCAAGTGTTTATTGATTTGCTTAACTATCCTTTTGCTTTTCTTTGGTGTGTCAATTAGTGTGGGACTAAATTATACTTTATTTGGTGTGATTTTGAACTATTTCTTCCCACAATTGCATCACTTATTGTTGTTGTCCCCTATTTTGCTCTATTTGGCCAAAACTTTGGCATAATTTGTTCCAAAATTTTTACTATTGTCTTAGCTCAGCTTTGATTGTGTTTTGCTCCTTCGACATATTCATTTTGAGTACACATAATTGGATATTGATTTGTGACAATTATGATTGAATTTAATTGTCTTTGGGCTACTCCAATTTGTGTTAAATGCTAGAAAAACAAAAATTCTAGATAGCAAAAAGAATTGTGAAGAAAAACAAAAGAGGTAAAGAAACAATAGTGAAAAGGCAAAATCAAAGAAAAGAAAAGTGTGACAAGCAAAAGCAACAAAAGAAACAAAGAAAAACAAGAAAGAATCAAAGAAAATAGGAAAAGAAAATTCATAAAAAAAAAAAGAAGAACAAGTGTTATCCAGCACAACAAAAAATTTTGAAACTTTTTTAGCTTAATCCTAGTCAATCTAGTGAGTTGTTTTGAGTAAATTTCCTTTATAATTAACTTGAATATGTTTTCTTTGGATTGCATGATCAAAATACTAGCCTAGAACTTAAAGCTTCATGCAACTATTTGATATTTTCCCTTGTTTTTCCTTGGAATTCCCTGAAATTTTTTCGCCTCACCCTAAAATTTATCTGCCACACCCTGAAAAATTGTGATGCTAGCTGAAACTTTCACTCTTGTGTTGTTCAATTCCTTTTGTGTTTCTAGCTCATTCCTTTCTTGTTTGTTCTTGTTGATTCATGCTACATTGTGTAAACTCTAAGATTTTGTTACATAGTTCTCAAAGAACTTAAAGGAGAGGATTATAGTTGTAAAAGGCAAGAGTTTGTGAGCATAATAGAGGGAAAAAGCCTAATCGTGTGAACAAAAAATGAGTGGAGTGATCAAAAACACTTGTGAGGGTGTGATTTAGTGAGTTCCATATTCTCCTAACATTTATTTTGAGGAATTTATTTTTTGCACAAAAATGGAAGGTGGAAGATCTCAACTGAATGAAGTTATGTTTACACTTAAAGCCATGCAACAATAATTTGAAAAAGTAAATATAAAAATTGACGAGCTTGGTGAAAGAATCACAAATGTGGAGCATAGTAGACATTACCACAAGAGAAGAACTAGAAGAAATCATGACCAACATGGAAGCAATGAAAGGAATTGGAGAGCTAAAGAAGCAGAAAAGGAGTTATCCACTTATCATATGGAATCTAATGGAGTGAAAGAAGAAGGGATAGAGGCACTTTAGGTAGAAGACATAAGAGACCTAGAAGAGAGAGGGTGGATTCAAAACTTCACAATATCAAGATGACAAACCCATCTTTTCAAGGAAAGAGTGATTCAGAAGCCTACCTTGAATGGGAAAAGAAGGTTGAGCTAGTCTTTAATTGTTATAACTATTTGAAAGAGAAGAAGGTAAAATTAGCTATTGTACAATTCATTATGTTATCATTGTGCGATTAACTTCTGCAAAGTAGAAAAAGGAACTTAGAAAGACCCCTTGGCAACTTGGGATCAATTGAAGACCATTATGAGAAAGAGATATATCCCTTCACACTATTATAGAGAGTTCTATCAAAAGTTTCAAGGCCTTACTTAAGGTTCTAAAAGTGTTAAAGTTTATCACAAAGAGATGGAGGTGGCAATGATAAGAGCAAATGTTGTGGAGGATAGGGAAGCCATAATGGCACGATTTCTTTATGGATTGAACCATGACATTGCCAACATAGTTAAGCTACAACACTATGTGGAACTTGAAGACATGGTACATATAGTAATAAAGGTGAAAAGGCAACTCAAGAGAAAGACTTCTTCCAAGGTTGCACATCAATCAAGTTCTTCTTGGAAGATTAATTTGGATAAAAGGTATGATTCAGGAGACTTCCAAGCTACCAAGAGGACCATGTTTAAGACTTCCTCAAAACTAAATGGTGATGATGTTAAAGGCAAAAGCAAGATGGAGGTGCCACAAAAGTAATGAAACACCAAATGCTTTAAATGTTTAAGGCACGACCATTATCCATATGAATGCCCTAACAAAAGGATCATGACATTGAAAGCTAATGGGGAAGTAGAATCGGCTAGTAAGCAAGCAAAAGAGGAGGAAAGCTCTAAGTCAGGTACTGAAGAGAGCAATGATATTTGTGATGTAGCGGTTGAAAGAGAAACATTAGTGGTGAGAAGAACCTCGAGTACCCAAACCAATGAGGGTAATGAAAAATAAAGGGAGAACATCTTCCATACTAAATGCCATGTCATGGGAAAGGTTTGCAATGTGATTATTGATAGGGAAAGTTGTGCTAATGTTACTAGCATAATCTTGGTTGAAAAGTTAGCGTTGCTTACCCTAACTCATCCCACTCCTTACATCCTTCAATGGTTGAATGAAAGTGAGGAGGTAAAGGTCTCAAAAACAAGTGCTAGTGTCATTCTCTATAGGGAGGTATAAAGATGAAATTTTATGTGATGTCCTATTCAAGCTATCCATATTTTGCTTAGTAGGAAATGGCAATTTGATAGACATGTCATACATGATGGCTACTTAAATCAGTATAGCTCCAAAAAGGATAACAAAATCATTAATTTTGTATCTTTCACCGCTAAGCAAATCTTAAATGATCAAATAAAAAGAGAGAAGAAAATGAGTGAAGAAAAAAAAAAGATAAAGAGTGAAGAAAAAGAGTGGTAAAAAAAAGTTTAGAGAAAAGAGAAACAAGAAAAAAAGAAGTGGAGTGCTTTTGTCAAGACTAGTGACATTAGACAAGCCATGTATATAGATCAGCTTAGGCTAGTCTTGATGTGTAAAGGAGCTATTTTGAATGATAACCTTGATTCTAATACTTTACCTAGTGCCATTGCATCTATTTTACAGGAATATCAAGAGTTATTTCCCAAGGAAGTTCCTCATGACTTGCCACCTCTAAGGGGAATAGAACATCAAATTGATTTCATTTCTGGAGCCTCCATTCCTAACCAGCCAGCATATAGAACCAACCCTAAAGAGGCCAAATAAATCCAAAGATAAGTAGAAGAGCTCATGGCAAAAAGTTACATTAGAGAGAACATGAGTCCTTATGCGGTTCTGGTCTTACTTGTGCCTAAGAAGGTTGGATCATGGAGGATGTGTGTTGATTGTTACCCAATCAACAAAATCACTATAAATTATAGACATCCTATCCCTAGGCTTGATAGCATGTTGGCTGAATTGCATGCACTACAAAAAACTGTCGGTATTCCAACGGAAAAAATCCGTTGGAATTCCGTTGGAATTAAAGCCAAATCCGTTGGAATTTGAT
>JANHAO010023980.1:0-11743 GCA_026873985.1 Saraca asoca
TTAATCATAACATTAATTAATTTGGTGTTTAAATTATATTTAACTTAAGCATTTATTTATTTCACTAATTTACATTGAATCACGTGATTACATATATAAATTGAAAAGTATAAATACAAGTAACATAATAAGAAAAAATTACCTCATCTAAGTGAAATCAGTAAAAGGGACGGATAAGGGGATGGACATCTGGGAATTAGTGTGGCGGTGGTTTCACAACCTCATTTTTTACTTAAGACTAGTGTGAATCTTGCGTACTGATGTGAACCGCACACCTACTTTCAACTGTGAATTGTGAATTGAATGCTAAAGATAAAATTATACAATTAGAGTGAATTACGAGAAAGAATTTTGGTGCATACAATTAAGGGGGAAATACATGCTACTCCCTGATGTTAGGGTAAGTGACAATAATGCTATATAAATTTTAAAATTTTATATATCATTTTTTAGATTTAAAAAAAAAAGGTGAAATTATTTAAGTTATTATTAAAAATTAATAGAGTTAACATATGTAAACCGCTTGTGACTCTCATTCTCTTTTTTCTTATCTTTTAATTATATTGTAGGACGAAAACTACAATTTACAATTAAGTGAATAAAAAAATTAATTTTTTATTTTTTAAACAAAATGATACGAATGACTTTATTTTGAGAAGAAATAAAATAAAATTTTCTTACATTTTTATCAAATACAAAAATCCTTAATTATATTTCAGCTACAAACCTAAAAATCTAACCTACAATACAAAATGTAAATTCAACAAATGTATCAAATAAATATTAGAAAGGTTTTATATCGTTTGCAAAACTAATATATATTAAGTAAAAAAGGAAAGAAAATTTTACATAAAACAAAAGGTGATGCAGATTTGGTTTAATAAATTTTAAAAATCTTACCTCAAATTTTAAAAATAATTTTAAATATCAAAATCTTTGGTTCTCTTTAATTTCTTTCAAGAATTATAATACATTTTTTTTATTGAATTGAATGATGATTTAATGCAAAAGAAATAAAGATTAAAAATTAATATGGAGATCACGAGCTGCTGTCAGTTTTGATAATGACATAAATAATTTCACCATTTTTAAAAGTTTAAAGAAATAAAATTTTATATATTATTTTTATCACTTATCTAAATTTCATGGGAATGATCTCTACTTTCCCCACAACTAATATACTTTCAAAAATATATTCAATCATTAAAATCTTTTACGAGTTATAATCCGTTGGTTAAGTATGCCTTGTGAGGATATTCTTATTTATTTATTTATTTTTTTATGTATTCAGTTTTTCTCTTACGTAAAACTTGCTATCATTTGCCCACTACAAGTACCATCCGCTCTCGGTGGAGTGCCCGTCTAAACTGAAAATGCTTTCACACCAACATCCACCGACATCGTCATCTTGGCGCTGCTTCAACTCAAGAACGAGGGGTTCTTCACCATCATTTTCAATGTTTTTTAGTTGGCATGCGTCAAAAAAATTATTTTATTTATTTTGATATATATATGCATGAAAATTTATATAATTTTTAGAATTTAAAAAAATTGTAGATAATTTATTATCACTAATGGTATTATATAAAATATAAAAGAGTAAAATAACTAATAAATTCAAACAAATTTAAAATAGATCGAGTTCAAGTTTTCAAATCAAATTCTAAATTAAACTCAGGCAAATTTCTACAAAATAACAAAAATAAGACAAATTAGAAGAAAGCGTAAATATACGATAATATATTAAAATTAAGATTCAAAGTAAACTAGTCTAATATAATCTTTTTGCTTCTCCCTCGGTAGTGTCACTACAATTGTTGCAAAGCTATAAATTTGTGATTAGATAATATTAAGGAAAAATTATTAATTCTGTCTTGAAATTGTAAGATATTGATAAAATGATTTTTAAATTATAAAAATTATCATAATAATTCCTGAATAATATTTCATTTATATAATTCTGTCCTTTTACACATACAATTTTATCCCTATGAGGGATAAAATTATATAAACGAAGCATTATTCAGAGATTACTTTTATAATTTAGGGATTGACACAAGTTGATCTGCCTAGCAGATAGGTCGATTGGCCTAGGTTCATAACAAGCAAACCCTCTAAAGGACTCAGTCACACGACTAGTACATATCACTGCTGGCAAACATAAGCTCTGCAACAAATCAAGCCATTGTAAAAGAAATAGTTCAAGGCCATGTTCGACTGACCGATCCATGACACCACAAGTGAAATTGAGTCCCCGCAATAGAGCGAATCACTTAGGGATAATGACCTCAGGACACATAGCACCATGGTAAATCAGCAAGGCTTTAAGCCAGTTATAAGCTGATCAACTTGGCCTAGGCATGATAGTTAGTCTTATGTAATTAAATAAACTACCAACAATCCTCATACAAGCCAGCACACTCAAGGGCATGCAAGAATTGTGTGACTACACCATCAACTGCAAAGCTAGAATCTCGCTCACACTAACGATGCGCCATGAGCATGTAGACATTCTCCATTCACCTAGAAGCATAACAAATGGCATGATTGACACCCATATAAACCCCAAGCATCATTCGTACTCAACTCATTCACACTACACATATCATAACTCTACTTCTAGAACTAACTTAAGCATTGAAGTGTGCTTAGTGAATCACTTCTGTCATGTACTGTTGACCTTATTCCCTTACAGGCCACTTCACCATGATGCATGACTGCTCTCCATCGATCTACTTTAGTTGAAGAGTTTCATTTGGCATCATCTGTGGCTTTCTTAGCCACCACAATGTTAAGGCATTCTCGTTTTCATTTTGCTCATGTTTTGTCACCATCATAAAATGGAGTGAAAGGAGCATCGCCAAGAACAAATGGCAGAAGAAGCTCAAAGAATTATTGTTGAGCTTGAATGTGATACTCGGGTTGAGCAAGTCAAAGCTCTTTGCTGTACACATGCTCAATTGATCATCCCTCCACCATTCCTTCTAGCCACTGAGTCTAGTTCTAAAAGAGGTTATTAGTATTTTTAGCTAACTTTCTGTCACCTTCATCCCTTATCCTCAACTCGCTCTACCGCACAGCCTACCTCAGCTGTGACTGATCTACCAACCACATCAAATCCCCATTCGGTTTGAGCAAGCTCCAAACTAACCATTCCTAATCTGATGAACACCTTCACTAACCCATGCAAAACTACCAGCATTTTCAAGCATAAAACCCTCAAATCTAGAATTCTTAAATGCAACTTTCACAAATTGCTAATCCAGTCCCACCAAACCTAAATGAATTTAATTGTCACCAGTAAGTTCCCATCAATCATATCAAGAACTATATGATCCGCCAAACCCAACCATTAATCTCACCCAAAGCCAAATATAAAGTTCTTGCTAACCTTCCTCTTGCCATAAGGATAGCTACCCCCCATTCAACCTAACTATAATGGATACTCCTTTGCTTAACCACTTCAAACTACCAACTTGCATTGGATCTCACAACAAACAATGGACCCCCTAAGAACACTTAGAGGCTTTTTAGGCATCCATGCTATTATTTAGAGCCTTAAATGCTATTAAGTGTTGGGCCTTCCCAGTGACCTTGAAAAAAGCTAGATTGAAATGGTTCATGGCATTGCCTCGCTAGTCGATTGGTAGCTTTCAACAATTTGCTGAAGATTTTTTCACTTATTTCATAACTAGTCAAGTGCTTAAAGAAATATTAATCGCTATAGTAAGCTTTTAATAGGGATGATGAGAGACTTTGAAGGAGTATCTCACTTGTTTCTATACCTTACCTTAAAAATTAATGACCTCAATGAAAGGGTAACAGTGCACCAGATCCGTTTAGGTCTATGGTCTGGGCACTTCTCTATGTCTTTTGCAAAAACACCCAATGTTATCCTTGTTAGAGTTGTTGGTTTGATTAGAAGAATATATAAATGTTGAATAAGTGGAGTTTGCTCAAAAACAAGTTGAGTGGAGCCAATCAGAGAACACACCTCTTACTTAAAAAAAAAAAGGTTAGTTAAGCATGAGAAAAAATTGCAGAGTGTGTCAAACCATAAGAAATATTTTAGCTCCTTAGAAGGAAACAAAAAACACTCAAAGTTCAAATGCTCATCCTCGAATACACTGATCTCTATATAGATCGATCGGCCTATAAGCTAGAAAACAATTAACTTTCTAGCTAACAAAAAAGGCTAAACTTCTACCTAAGCCTAAGGGACCTATTAATAAAAACATACCGGCGCCATCCCTCACTATCATATGCACACTAATATATGTTTCTCTTGAATTATCACTAACTTAGACATCGGAGCATGCTTAGTGTATTCACTTTCACTTTGCATAGCTAGCTCTATTTATTGTAGGGTCTCTTGGCTGCAATCGATCAACCTAAGTAGGAGGAGCTCACATAAGTCAAAAGGGTAAAAATAGAAGTAACAAAGATTGAGCCATGAGCTCAAAATCAAGCCCAAGTAGTCCTTCAGTACTTCAAATCCTGAATGGTCCCTTAGCACTTAAAGCCTGAGTAGTCCTACAACACTCAAAGCCCGAGTAACCCTTTGGAATGTAAACAACTAACTAGTCACTTGGCATATAAAAGACTGAGTAGTCCCCTTGGAATGCAAAGCCTAGGCAAGCCCCTTGGCATGCAAAAATAGGGTAGTCACTCAGCATGTAATAGATTAATCAGTCCCAAAGGCACGAAAATACCTAGTAGTCACTCAACATATAAAAGATTGAGTAGTCCCCTAGACATGTAAATGACCGAATAGTACCTCAACATGTAAATCCTGAGTAGTCCACTCAGCATGCAAAAAGCAAGTAGTTCCTCAACATGTAAAAGACTAAGCAGTCCCTTTAGCACATAAAGATTGAATAGTCTCTTGATATGTAAAAGATTAAGCAGTCCCCTTAATATGTAAATGACTGAGCAGTACCCTTGGCACACAAAGCCTAAGCATTCCCCTCAACACACAAATACCAAGTAGTCACTAGGCATTTAAAAGACTGAGCAATTTTTTTGGCATGTAAAGACCAAGTAGTCCTTGATATGTAAAAGATCAGGCAATCTTCTTAGCACACAAAGATCAAGTTTTTGCTCTACATGTAAAAGATTGAGCAATCCTCCCAGTAGCAAAGACTGAGTACTCGCTTTGCATATAAAAAACTAAACAATCCCTTCAAGATACAAAGATATGTAAAAGACCAAGTAGTCTTTTTGACACATAAAGACTATGTAGTCACTTGGCACGTAAATAATGGAGTAGTCCCTTCGACACGCAAAGCTTGAGCAATCTTGTCAACATGCAATGATCAAGTAGTTGCTTGGCATGTAAAAGACCAACCAGTTCCCTCAGCTTGAAAACTCATGAATAACTCATCGGCATGTAAAGCTTGAGTAATCCCTTGACATTTCATGGATAAGTAGTTCCTCGATACTTAAACAAGTAAAAAGAATGTAAAGCAACTCACAAACAAAAAGTAAGATTAGAATACAAATGAATGAGCCATTAGAGGTGAAAGCAATATTGATCAACCATTTGGAAGTCTTAGAAAGCACTAGCAAAATTAACAAAGTAAACAGCCCAATGGAAGCCAAAACATGAAAGCAAAGCAAAAACAAAGACAAAAAGTCAAGTGACCATATAACAAAGTAACATATGATTAAAAGAAAGTCATAAATTGACCAAAATATATCCAGTACAAAATATTCAAAATATAGGAACATCTGAAGAAAATTTCAAATGATCAGGCATGATTAAGCTTCTTTAAAATATTCTTAAGTGACATGTCCCTATCAATGTTTGAGAGGTCAATTAGCAAGTCAGTGCCTAGTTGAAGCCTAATTAGATCATGGGTAGCTATGAACCTTAACCTTAGACATTTCCTCTTGTAGCTTCTTCTCCTTGGCTATAAAAGATTCCTTTTCTTCAGCATGGTCCTTTCGCTTGGCTTCGAGTTTAAAATCTTGTTGAAGAAGCAACTCGGCCAATTTCTTAGCCACTATTATATCTTTCTCCTTAGCTAACTTAGAAATATGATTGGTCAGATCCTAATTATTTTTATCTCGATCGACTAACTATGTAGACAACCACTCATTAGCTGGTATAAGGATGTGAAAAGTCACCCTTGGTCGAACAACGACATATAGGTGCGGGGAGGCAAAAGATATAGCCCAAAATGAACAATCATTGGACAATGGCTAGTCGACTGGTCTAAGCATAGTACATCATTGATGGTACTAATTTGTATGGCCATAATTAATCAATTGGGCCAGGAAGTGACCAGTTAACTAGCTCAACAAACAAGTTGGTTAGCCTAGGTTCATAATTAGCAAACCATCTGAAGGACTTAACCTAACAACTAGCCCATATCACTACTAGTAAGCACATGCTTTGTAACAAATCGAGCCATTCAAAAAGAAATGGCCAAAGGCTATAGTTGACTTATTGATATGTGGCAATGCAAATGAGATTAAGTCCTTGCAACAGAGTGAACCACTTGAGGGTAATGGGTCTAAGATATCTAATGTTATGGTTAACTGGCAAAGCTTCAAGCTAGTTACAAACCGATTAACCTTGCCAAGGCATGTCAGTTGGTTCTACATAATTAAATAAACTACCAACAATCTTTATATAAGCCAGCACAGTAAAAGACATGCATGAATGGTGTGACTGAGCCATCAACTACAAAATAAGAATCTCGCGCACCTCAATAATGTCCCATGAATAAGTGGATGCTCTCCATTTACCCAAAAGCACGACAAATGGCATGATTAATAGTTATATAAACCCCTAAGTATGATTTGTACTCCACTTATTCACATTGCAAACCATTTCCATCATGCACTATTGACCTAATTCCCTATGTAGGCTATTTCGCCACCATGCATAAGCCCTCCCCATTGATCTGCTCTAGCTAAAGAGTTTTAATGATCATTTTACTAACATCTTATAATTTCAAAAAAGAAGTTGTTGATTTTTTTATATTAAAAAGTTTCAATTCAAATAAAAAATTGAATCATCATGATATATATTCATTGTATTTTTTTTCTAAATTTTAAGGTTTCCTTAAAAATAAAAATATTCATTGGTTATAGCATATCAATTTGTAAATTTATTGCATTTTAATTCTTACGAACCAATTCACTATTCGTAAGATTTCCTCGTGTATCTAGCAACACTAGTTATGACACCCATTTCAAACTTCAAAGAAGTAATTTGTAATTTATTTAAAATTTAAATATACAATTTATAAGTTTTTAAAGTTTAAGCGATAATTTGTCACTCAACTATTACATTCCAAAACTCCTTTGAACGATTCTTCATAAATGCCTTCTTACACGACATGGAAAAGTATAAAGATTTTTTTTTTTTTGGTAGGTAGAGGGGTTAAAACACCCAAGAAACAAAACATAACTAAAGTAATAAGGACTAGGTGGCCTAAAAGAATAGGCTAGATTTTGTAGATGTCCCACCAAACATTAGAAAGATTTTTGGCCAGGGAATCTGAGATGCCACTATTAGTGACACAATCATATTTATTTAGAAAAACATGAACCTATAAGGCATCATGTTTCTTTAACAGACCCCATCCTACCTTCATAATAAATGCTTCATTCACATCTTACAAATTTCAACCAAGCCCACCATTCATTGTAGGTTTACAAATTATATCCCAAAATAAATATAAACTTTCCACTGGTTATAATGTGACTATAAGAAAGATTTTTGCTTCTTCTCTAGCTCCTTACAAACACCTTTGGGAAGAAGATTCATCTACATTACGTAGATAGGGAGAGCAGATATAACTGATTGGGTTAAGGTGTGATGGCCTGCAAAAGATAAATTTTTTCCTTTGCAATCACATAACCTTTTACTTACCTTGTCAAGAATATAACTATACGTTGCTTTGGTAACCCTTTTATTGTGAGGGGCAATCCCAAGGTATTTATCAAGATCATTAGTTAGACAAAATCCAAGTGAATTGCTGATTTGGTTACATGTTGAAATTGCTTAAGTTGTTTTGGATCCTCTATTTTCAAAATTAGGACCAGAATGGTCTTATTAATATCCTTGATAACATTGAGATTCTAGAATATATAACATATGAAATTACAAACTGAAAACCCAATTATTTCTCATTGGCTTTAAAAGAAAAGAGCATTGATTCCATTTGGGCTTGGGGGTTTTAGAGGTCCCATACCAAAAAATGACATTTGTAATCTCTTGATCAAAGTCATGTTGATGGAGTCCTCAAAGATCACTATCAGAAAGACTAGAGAAATCTGAGAAAGGGAAAGGTTACTAGGGTTAATCCTTCATAAAGAAATCCTTATAAAAATTTTGGACCATAATTTGAAACAAGTCATTATCATAAACCTATTCACCATTTTAGTGCTAGAATATGATTTCTTTTCTTTCTATTGATTATGGAAGTATCTAGTATTAAAGATAATTTTCAATTAGGCAATTGCATCTAGATTTTTAAAGCCAAAAGATCTGCTATTGTTTAAGGGTGTCCTCATATGGCTGAGTAAGAACTTCCTTTAGATTATTAAGATATGGTTTTTATTTTAAGCTAAACTTTTTTCAATGCCTTCCAATTTGCTTAGAATTTTCTTTTTTCTATAGAAAATATTCCCAAAGACATCTCGATTCTAAATTTTAATAGTTTTGACAAAGCTACTGAAAGCCTCATGCCATCCTTAAGTACCTTTCCAAGCTCGTTGAACGTCATTTCTAAACCCTTCATGCATAAGTGTCAAGAGTCGATAATTCTCAAGTTGAAATCGTGTAGTGTATGTCACCACTCTTGGCCAACATGCTAGCCTTCCAACATACTTAAGCCACACTTGAATAGATATAGGGTATTGTGGAATATGTATAATATATCCAAAGGAAACATAAGCAAATAAACTAAAGCAATTGAATAACCAAGCCTCAAGAACATCCTATACAAGTAGCCTCCAGTGCATAATGGGCAAAAAGGGATAATTGAATAGGGAGATGGACAACTCTATTTTATTGACATATGCCTCATTACATAAATTAGAGTGTGTAAGGAAGGGTTTAAGCCAATGCACTCTTTTAAACCTCTAGACTAAGTGCCAATGAGCCTCAAACGAGTATCTAACCATGCCTAATATGCCCTCAATGAGTGCTCGATAAGTTTCTAACACTTCCCTCTTAAAAAGCTTTTTGAGCCAAAGGCAATATGACATAAATTGACATACTTTTCTTGACATAAGGCCTATTTTCATAGCTATGGGTGGAGATTTTGAGCTATCTTATATGGACATAAAGATAAAAATTCAAGGAACATGACCTCGTGCCTTTTGACTCACAATGGACAAGCAAATCTTACCAAAATTATAAGAATACCCTCAAAACAAGGAAAAATTAGAAAAATAGTACACAAGTCCAATTTCTCCTAAATTTGAGCCACAAGGCCTCCATATAGTGCTTGATTTTTTTCACAAATTTTTGTGTTAAACCAAGCATATTTACCCCCTCAAATCATTCATAAGGCTAACTTATGACAATAACCAAGCAACTTAGAATCGGAAAGGCCATTTTTCTTTATCTCTAGTAAATTAGGCTGACAACAAATCAGAATAGGGTAATGATCCAAGGATAATAGAGGAAGAATATGGACAATGGCCTTAGGAAACTACTCTTGCTAAGCATGGTTTCCTGGTACCTTATCTGGTCTTTCTTGTGTACTTAAACATGACCAAGTAAATTTACTTATTAAGTAACCAAAGTCCATGAGTAACACTCATTAATGTAATTCACAAAGTCCTAAATGCTCCTAGAGTCATGAAAGTTACTGCCTTTTTTTTTTCATTTACACTAGTATAAGCATTGAAATTCCCAACAAATCAGTTACATTAGTAATCCTAGCTAATGATTTCCAACATTCAACACAAGCATGCCATATAAGACTAGCATACACCATAGAGAAAATCCAATTACCGCTTATATTGTCTTCCACACTAAGATGGATAAGTTGATCATAGACTGCCAAGATTTTTAAAGAGAGATGATTGCCATGCTAAAGGACCTAAATCCCCACAACATAGCCATTAGCTTCTATTCTCATGTGATTAGGCAATCCTATTTTTTTGAATGATGCCATTTGCAATCTAACCACTTTTTCTTGTTTCCAAAAGTGAAACAAACATCCACTTGATGAAGTCTAATCAAATCTTGAATAGTTTTAAGGAGACTAAGCCTGCCTGCCCCTTGTAATTCCAGACTAATAAATTCATAGATATAATAATTAGAAGATAAAGAAAGGCAATACCTATTAGCATAAGTGATATTCCTTCCTTGTAACCCTTAAATTGGCTAGAATTTCATTATTGTTTGAGGGTCCCAGATAAAGATATATTACAAATATTGGATTTTGCCTTTATTCCTTTAGAGGAATTTATATTCTTCTTTGATTATTGTAAACTCTTTGAATTTGATAAGATTGTAAAGAATTGTTTTATGTTCAGAGAAATTGCCGAGAATTAATTAATTAGTGTGCAAAATATAGAATTGACAATTATGTAGAAAGAATGTATATGCAGAAGTAGAAAAATAAAGATTCAATGCACAAGGCTTTTAAAATGGTTCAACTTAAATTGAAACTGTAATTCAAGTCTACTATATTGGAAAATCTTTAACTAGATTATCACTTCAAAACATCATGATTAAAAATAGGCTCTTGAAATGCCAGTTTTACACATAAGAATTATAATAGGGATCTTACTAACCTAGAAGATTTTCACCTAGCTCTTCCAAACCTAAAATCACAAGAATTTCAACAGGCTATTGCTAACCTATACAAGATTCCTATTAACCTAGACATCTCAAAAGAGAATACAAAATGAGAAAAGATCAAGGTAAAGTAAGAAATACAATACCAAAAAGTTTGAGATAAAAATCCCAAATAACTAATGTAAATTTTGCAAAAATTTGATATGAAATCCTCTTGATTCAAATATGTAATGAGGTAGAATCAAATCTAAATAAGTTCTAATTGCATTTTGATTTTCGCACTTGAAGAAGAGAAAAAGATATGAAATCTGTTGAAAGCTGAAGGTGGTTAGGGGTTTTATAACTTTTGTAACTGATTGTAACAGAATAGCTAACTTTTAGTTTATGAATCAATTCAAAGTAAAATCCTAACCTTCAAAACATTTCTTCATGAATCGATTGATAAATCGATTCGTATATATTTTTTAACATAAATCGATTAGTGAATCGATTCAGAAGATATAAAATTATTTTATAAAATTTGTACTTAAGAAAAAATCTTTGTTTGAAAAATATTTAATTTTTGTTTTCTTTAAGTAATTTGTTTTTACCTCATTATATCAGATAAAAAATACTTTCTTGAATCAAATTTTATTTGAATTTGCTTGCAAAAGATTCTATAAAAATAGAATAATTGTCAGACCTAATTTTGATTTTTTGAATCACATATATATTTTGAACCCACAAAATAAATTAAAATAAACAACGAAATATATTGTTAGATAGTAATGTAAATGATTTAGATTAAAATTATTTTTCAATATCAAAACTAAAAAAAATATATAGCTAGGGTAACCTAAGCTAACAGTGCTTATGTGAGCCATATTCTATTGTGTCAGGTCCCAAATTAGATGGTATAGGAATTAAGAGAAGTGGTAGACAATTTATAAAGCGGAATTTAAATCAGATCTTTCCCTTATCTCGTTGGAGATG